>JACEIK010001883.1:0-14659 GCA_018107945.1 Datura stramonium
CTAACTTCATTACTATGCTGGAAGAAAACAATACTTTATATGTATATATACTGACTATTCTTCAACTTATCGAAGAACGATCGAAAACTCGTAATTTCTCGGGGATCTAGAAGGGAGAAATACTTACTTGAAGCCTGGGATTTTATTAACACTAGTTTAGAGCAATTCCAATCACTTTGGCTCGGCGGGACGACGATTCGCCGGGCGAATTTCATGAAACTGACTCCGTAGAAATGCTCCATGCAGCCTTATACTTCAATACGCGAAGTTAATTTGAATTTGAACGGCGTTTGGCGGCGTAATCGGAAGAAAATTATATGAACCCTTCGTCCTTATCTCTGTTCTGGTCATGAGTATATAAGGAAAATGATATAAAGTTTAAGGGTGAGGCCTATTTATAGTTGGAGTCAGATGCATAGCAACGTGGCACGTTGGCCAACGAGCCATTTTGGCTCTGTGCCACGTTGGCTAACGCGGAGGTAGGGGCTCCATGCCACTTTGCCCCTTTGGCAGCTCGGTTCGGCCTCACTTCGCGAAATCCAAACTTGGCACTCATTCGGCCTTTCCCCAGGCCCTTTCCTCGCACGTAAGGCATTCTAAAACTTCCAACCAACATGCGAATAGGTTATCTACATGCTAGAAACTTACGGGGTGTAACATCGAGAACTTATCGAAGTGGCTACCGCGTTTTGGGATGAAAAAAGGGTTGTTTTCAGATTTAGTAACATTGAGATGACACCATTATTAGAATAAATTGGAGGAGATATAGAAAACGTGAGCCTGCTATGGAGGAACAGAAAATTAGAAAAGGCTGAGATGATCATACCAAAATGGGTCACCTTAGAAGATGTGCGTGACAAATTGGGGTTGCAAGGTAGCCATATGGTGTCCTATGTAATAAATGGAAGGATGTCGGGAACTTATCTGCTCAACAAGTTTGGTCACAATTCGTCTTACGAGATTTATGAAATAGAGAGTCTGATTCGAGTTCGTGGATTAGCAAGAAAATATTTGCATTCATTGTTTATTTTCTGAAAATGGTGGTCTTCCCACGAGGAGCTGAGGAAGACATCGATATCCGTGTTATTTCAGTTGCTCATGCCTTGTGCAAAGGTGTTGACAAAGGACCTTGTACAATTATCCCAATGATTGTGGCCAATATCTATCGAGCCTTGGAAAAATGCAAAATTGGGTTCAAACATTTTGAAGGATGTAATTTGCTGCTTCAATTTTGGCTTATTGAACATCTTCAAAAGGTGCGTAGCAATCCAACCATGCTTCGACCTACAGAAACTGATCGCATTGCCATACAGAGTCATTATGGGTGTTAAGCTGATAAAAAGGCCTAATGAGGTAGAGAAATGGGGTCAAATGTTGAGTAATTTGATAGAAGACTTTGTGCAATGGATGTTTGATTGGTTTCCGAGATCTAACTTTGTGATATATACCAAGTCTCAATATTATTTGATTTTGATAGAACTCCACGGTCTTTAACCATACTCTCCAATACGGATAATGCGTCAAGCAGGAAGGATGCAAATAATACCCAAGGTTACTGACATGGATGCATACCAAGTAGATTACAAGGACAATTTTATTCCGCACGCTTTGGACATTGCAAAAGCATGAAATAAAAAGATCTATCTCGATGAGAAGAGCATAGAGGTAGATCAATATTACGCGGACTACATAACATGGTACATCGAGTGGTTACATGACGATTAAGCTGGTAATGCGATATCAAGTGTTAAACGAGGAAAACATGTGGAGGATAGAGAAGCTCAAGCACAAACTCTCTACCGGTGCCTCAAAAGAAAGGTTCAAGACTTTGAGACTATCCATTGGAAATTGCATGAAGATAACGCCAAATAAATAGCTTAACTAGGTAAAGAATTGGAATAGTGGAGAAGCCGTAGGTTTAGATAAAGGATACAAGAGCTACGCAATGAATTTAGCAAACATAGGGAAGAATGTTTGAATGAGAAAACCTTTGGAAATGATCGAGCACTAGCTTATCTCTTGTCTAGTCAGCATCGTTTTGATAAAGTACTAGAAGACGCAAAGAAAGAAGACCCCGACGAAGAAGTTTTTAAGATTTAGTTTAATGCTCTTTTCTTTAGTCGTTTTCTTGTACTCGCAACAATTTTATCTTAATAAAGTTTCATTTCCTTCTGGGTTTATTTTTGGGAGCAAAATGACAAAACTTAATGGCGTGCTTCTCTATCAAACTCATTACGCCTACCTCTGGCATAAAAGAGGCTCCAAATTAGGAAATGCGTCAACGTGTTTATTATTTGTTCAGTCTTTACTTTAAGAAGCATGATTTCTAACCTTTCTTACTAACTTTGGCTTTGTTTGTTGCTTGTCTTATTTTTCCCCTTTCCCGAAGGTTGACCTGTGCAAATATGGACTATTATACAAGGTCCAAAGGGGCTCCTTCTTCTCCTCCTCTTATTCCTAGTCGCAACAACATAGGAAAGAATAAGATGGACGAGCACAACAACACCACAGATAAGAGTGGTAACGATACATCTAGGGATGAAAGAGAAAATTCTAAAGGGGTCTTTCCTCCAGGTTATAACGAGGTGATAATGAGGCTCGAGCAGAAAATCTTTGAGCTTCAAGAAGAATTAACTCAAGTTCACAGTTTAAACAATCAGGCAATGCCATTTGGGGTTCAAGCTGATGCCTCAACTTCAAAAGCACCGTCAAGCCTTCCTATGTCATCACAACCCGCAACTCCACCGAGATACCAATCACACTCTACCCCAATATTACAAATACCCGCCCCACACATATCCAAACCCACCAGCTCCCATTACCTTCCATTACTCATCACCAACCCAAGAAATACCTTTCCTGGAAAATGTAAATGCAACATATGCGCACACCCATGTTAACCCGATTTATGTAGAGACAATACCTGTGACACACCATATTAGAGGAATTTGAGCCTTTAAAGAAGGATAGGCTAATTCAGACTCTAGTAGAAGGGTTAAAAAAGATTAACAGTAGATTGCAAAGTATTAAAGGCACCAAGGGAATAATGGGTCTAGATTACGAAGACCTATGCATACACCCCGATGTCGAGCTATCGAAGGGGTACAAACTTCCCAAGTTTGAATTCTTTACTAGGGTCGATGATCCAAGGGCCCACCTGAGATTGTATTGTCACAAGCTGGTATGAGTGGGACGAAATTAGAAGATAAGGATGATATTATTCATGAGAAGTTTTACTGGTGATGCTCTTAGCTGGTATGTAGTGTAGAACCCAAAAAATTGGTTTACCTAGGCAGAGATGGCAACAGCCTTTGTGGAGCGTTTTGGGTTCAACATGGAAAATGCACCTGACTTGCATTACATCCAAAACTTAAAGAGGAAGCCCATCGAAACTTTCAGAGAATTTGCGACTCGTTAGAGGATTGAGGCCACCAGAATATGGCCCCAATGGAGGAGGTACAGAAAAAAGACATTTTCATGCGGACTCTAGATCCGCAAGTTTATGACAGGTTGATGTTGGTTAGCGAGAAAAGCTTTGCGGAGATCATCAAATTGGGCGAGAAGATCGAAGACGGTATCAAAGATAGTACTATTATCAACTTGAATGTGTTGCAAGTTGCTAATAAAACTTTGCAATCCGGAGCTACTTCAGCAAGAAGAAAGAAATTGACATAGTTATGATGGCCCAAGGGCTGAAGAGTTATGTTTACAGAACCCATATTCCAATCCCACATTACCAGAATCCACCCCCACATTACCAAAATCCACCTCCACTATATCAAGCTCCATCACCACAGTACCAAACTCCCCATTCTTACCAAGCACTATATAAAACTCCCCCTCCGACCCATTTCCAAACCCCTCCTTCACATTACCAAGCTCCAACTTATCCTATATATAGCACACAACCATCTTGTTAGCAACCTCTTCCTGATCAAGCCAGAGGCCTAGGGCCCACTTTGAAAGGAGGCCGACAAAAACCTATACCCTGTTAGCAGAACCGATCGCTCAATGTGAGGTTGAAAGAAGCTGGTTACATTGAACCTATCCCTGCCCTCCCGATTGATACCCAAGCCAAATAGTACGACCATAACAAAGTGTGCATGTACCATTCGGGCATGAGAGGGCACACCACAGAGGCTTGCAGATCATTGAAGGACAAGATACAAACGATGATTGATACAAAAGCCATTCACCTTAAAGACCCAACGCCGAACATGACAAGTAATCCTCTGCCAAACCACCAAGTGAATAGGATTTCTTGTGATGAGGGGAAGATTTGTCAAATACCATTGGGGTAATCGAGCATAAGACAGGTTCTTCTTCAAGCCCCTCTATAACAATGCAGAGACGTCCTCCATTTGAAGTTGAGGTAGCTGGACCAAGACCTCTATTTACAGTGGTAAGAGCTGCTCTGACCTCTTAAAAATAGTACCTTGGAGCTACGAGAAAATAAAGTGGTAGAAGCAAATGTAGCACAATGAGTGAAACGGTCTAGATGAATATACACTTCTGATACTTTGGCTCAAGGAGCCAACAAAGGGAAACAACCGATGGCGGAAGTTGAAGATAATAGTATTTGGAAGAAAGTGCACTCAATGGAATACTCAGTGGTAGAGCAGTTGAGCAAGATCCCGGCCCAGATTTCCATTTTGTTCCTTTTGCAAAGCTCTGATCAACACCAAAAAGCATTGATGAAGGTGTTGGGTGAGGCATATGTTCCTGCAAGTATATCCAGCAGCGAAGTGGCCCACATGGTGGGTCAAGTATTTGAAGCCCAAAAGATTTCATTCCATGAATCAAAGTATTTAGGAATTCGACTCTTATCATCTGCCAAACTCAAAGAAATGAAAAACCAAATATGAAATTTGACATACCATGCTTATCTTGAAAAGCTCACTGCACGATTAAGCTTACAACAAAGCGCTGCATATCATGGTGAAACACTCAGATAAATTCATCACCGAAGTGTTGGTCGACCTTGGTTCTGGTTTAAACATTTGCCTCTTTAACACTTTGACCCGTCTGGAAGTTGATCTCGCCCGAATCAAGTTGTGGAATATGAATGTCAAAGTTTTTGATAAGTCACAAAGGGATACCGTGGGGGAAATCGATCTGGATATACTGGTTGGCCCTGCCACGTTCACCATCACATTCCAAGTCATGGACATCCCAGCTTTGTACAATCTGTTATTGGGGCGTCCATGGATACATATCGCAGGGGCAGTTCCTTCAACTTTGCACCAATGATTGAAGTTTGAGTGGGATCACCAAGAGGTTGTGGTCCACGGGGATGAAAGTCATGCTATCTATACTACTCTCGTTATCCCAGTCATTGAAGGTAGAGGGCGTTTAGATGGGGAGAGTTTCCACGCTCTAGAGCTTGTTGGTGTCATCGAAGAAGGAAGATGGTAGAGTGACAAAATTCTGAGTATGCTGCTATGGTTAGGTTTTGAGCCGGGTAGGGGCCTTGGGGTCAGATTACAAGGGATGGCGGAACCTCTACATGTGGCGACGCAAAAAATCACTTTTGGATTGAGGTAACAACCCACTGCCAAGGAATTAAAGGATTGGGAGTATCCTCTGGGGAATAAAAGTTTCTTGTTGCCAAACCCACTGTCTTCGCTTCAGCAAACTTTCATGTCTGATGATTTTCTTGATATCAAGCGGGCCGAAGAAGATGATGTGCTGCTCAGTTTGAGGAATCTGTTCTTGGAGGAGCGGAATAAGGTTAGTTTCCATGCTATTATTAATGAGTAAGAAGGAGGGGACCCACTATAGGAAGCTGGAGCTCAAAGAGGAGTCGCCAACTGGACAGTCACTCCATCTAGAGCTCACGGGACATCTTGGTAGATTTTAAAAAGGATCAGTTTTTGTTGAAATAAAATATTTATTTTTCAAAGTTGTTGAATTCTCTTGAATAATATGTCAAAATTTTGAGCAAACTTTTCAATTAATAAAATTATTTTCCTTTCATATATTTGATTTTGTTTTTATTTATATTTTCAGCATTTCTAGTATTGAACGTGTTGAATCTAAGGCCATGACTTGTAATGAAACTGTATGACATAACATAGGCAACTCATTAGAAGCCGAAGAGGATGAGGTACCGGCTGAAATTGTCATAGAAGTAGAAGAGCTTGAGGACAAGCCCAAAGCAAATCTGGCAGAGACCGAGGTGGTAATCCTGGAAGATGCAGAGACGCCTAAAGAGACCCAAGTCAGCACTCATTTGCCGAAAGATGAAATTGGGGAGTACATAGAGTTTTTGAAAGAATATAAGGATGTCTTTGCCTAGTCCTATGTTGATATGACTGGACTCAGCCATTCCGTAGTAGCGCATAGGTTGCCTACTAATCCAGCATATCCTCCCGTCAAGCAAAAGCCGAGGAAGTACAAGTCTAACATGAGTATGAAAATCAAAGAGGAAGTGGCTAAGCAGATCGACGCTGAAATCCTTAAAGTGGTGGAGTATCCTACCTGGTTAGCCAAAATCGTGTCAGTGCCGAAGAAGGACAGAAAGGTCAGAGTTTGTGGATTATAAGTACCTCGACAAAGCCAACCCTAAAGATGATTTTATGTTGTTGAACATCCACATCCTCATTGATAACTGTGCCAAGAATGAGACACAGTCGTTTGTGGATTGCTTCGCTGGCTATCATTAGATTGGATTGCATGATGAAGATGCTGAGAGAACTGCTTTTCTTTCACCGTAGGGAGTATATTGCTACAAGATAATGCCATTCGGGTTGAAAAATACCGGAGATATCTACATGAGGGTCATGACCACTATCTTCCATGACATGATCCATAAGGAAATTGAGGTTTATGTGGATGATGTAATCATCAAATCAAAGAAAAATTCAGATCATCTGGTCGACTTTAGAAAGTTCTTCAACAGACTGCGGAAGTATAATCTGAAGCTGAATCCGACAAAGTGTGCATTTGGTGTTTCAGTGGAAAAATTGTTGAGATATATCGCCAGCCGTCGGGGTATTGAGTTAGATCTAACCAAGATTAAAGCCATCCAAGAGCTCCAGCCGCCAAAGAGCAAGAAGAAAGTCATGAGCTTTTTCGGGCAACTCAACTACATCAGTCGTTTTATTGCACAGTCAACGGTTATTTGTAAGCCTATTTTCAAATTGCTGAAAAAAGATGTTGCTACAGAGTGGACTCCTGAATGTCAACAAGCTTTAGATATAATCAAGGATTATCTATCAAAGCCTCCTGTTTTAGTTCCACCATAACAGGGAAAACCCTTGCTTTTGTATTTGTTCATGCTAGAAAATGCATTTGTTTTTGTTTTGGGGCAACATGACGAGATAGGGAGGAAGGTGCAAGAAATATACTATTTGAGAAAGAAGTTCACACTGTGTGAAGCTCGATATACATTGCTTGAGAGGACGTGCTATGATTTGACTTGGGTTGCTAAAAAACTGAGGCATTATTTGTCTGCTTACACGACCTATCTGATCTCCAGAATGGATCCACTGAAGTACATCTTCCAAAAGCCCATGCCGACAGGAAAGATGGCTAAACGACATATATCATTAAGTGAGTTTGACATTGTCTATGCCACACAGGAAGTGGTAAAAGGCAGGACCTTGCAGATCATCTAGCAGAAAATCCTGTGGACGATGAGTATGAACCTCTGAAGACGTACTTTCCTGACGAGGAGGTAGCATTCATAGGCGAAGATATTGCCAAAGAATATGATGGGTGGAGGTTGTTCTTCGATGGAGCGGCTAATTTCAAAGGAGTGGGTATTTGAGTCGTGTTGGTATCAGAGACTAGACAACATTATCCTGTATCAGCTAAGCTTCGATTTCTTTGTACTAATAACATGGCTGAATATGAAGCTTGCATCTTGGTTATTCAACTTGAAGTCAACATGAACGTGTAGTTGTTATTGGTAATTCGAGACTCAGATTTGTTGATACATCAAGTGAGGGGAGAATGGGCCATGAAGAACACAGAGATCTTGCCTTATCTGCACTGTGTGCAAGAACTGTGTGAGAGATTTGTCAAGATTGAGTTCCAGCATGTTCCACGAGTACAGAATGAATTTACAGACATATTGGCTACATTATCCTCGATGATCCAGCATCCCGATAAGAATTCATTGATCTCATTCCCATTCATATCCATAAGCTACCTGCTTATTATTTTCATGTGGAGGAAGAGTCATACGGTGAACCATGGTATGCTGACATCAAAAGGTATCTGAAGAATGGAAGTTATCCTGAGCATGCTACAAGTGCCCAAAAATGCACAGTTTGGAGGCTGGCCAATCAATTTTTCTTAAACGGAGAAATCCTTTACAGGAGGACCCCTGATTTAAGATTGTTGAGATGTGTAGATGCCAAGGAGGCGACAAATCTGATTGAGGAAATCCACATTGGAACTTGTGGGCCTCATATGAATGGATCGTGTTGGCAAAGAAGATTTTGAGAGCCGGCTACTTCTGATTGACTATGGAGACAGATTGTATCCAATACGTGCAAAGGTGTCATCGGTGTCAAACACGCGCAAATGTGGTTCGAGCTCCTCCCAACAAGCTTCATGCCACGAGCTCGCCTTGGCCTTTCGCAACTTGGGGAAAGGATGTCATTGTCCCCATTGAACCTGCAACATCTAATATGTATAGATTCATCTTGGTTGCAATTGACTATTTCACCAAATAGGTTGAAACTACTTCGTTACAAGTCTATCACAAAAATGGTGGTGGCAAATTTTGTTCGAGATCATCTTATTTGGCCATTTGGGGTGCCCGAGTCTATCGTTACGAATAATGGTGCCAATATGAATAGTGACTTGATGAGAGCGACATGTGAAAGCTTCAAAATCAAGCACCGTAATTCTACTGCATATAGGCCGCAGATGAATGGAGCCGTGGAGGCTGCGAATAAGAACATCAAGGGGATATTGCGTAAAATGATCGATAAATATAGACATTGGCATGAGAAGCTGCCCTTTGCTTTGTTGGGATATCGAACCACTCTCTGAACGTCTACTGGAGGTACGCGTTATATATTGGTGTATGGTAATGAAGCGGTGATACCAGCTAAGGTAGAAATTCCTTCCTTAAGGATTATTCAAGAAGCAGAACTGAGCGGCAGAATGGGTACGAAGTAGATTTGAGCAATTAGCACTCATTGATGGAAGAAGGATAAATGCAGTCTATCATGGTCAACTCTATCATAATAGGATGACTAAAGCCTTTAACAAGAAAGTTTGACCAAGACTTTTCACGCCCGGGCAGTTGGTTTTGAAATAGATTTTTCCATACCAAGATAAAGCTAAAGGCAAGTTCTCGCCTTACTGGCAGGGTCCTTACATGGTCAACAGAGTACTGACAGGAGGAGCGCTTATCTTAGCAGAGATGGATGAGGAAATTTGGCCCAAGCCTATAAATTCAGACGTTGTTAAGAGATATTATATTTAGAATTGGAGTTTACTTTTTGCTCTACTTTGTAATCTGAACTACGTTGGACCTAATTCCCATTTAAGAGGGATACGTAGGCGTCCTTGTGGGGCTCGGTCTATATATTAATAAAATATTCTTCTCCCTTTTGTTGAGTTTGAAAATGGGGCAGAATTTTTGAGAGGGTCTCAAAATTTCTATCAGGTTCTCTACGGTGATATGGTTAATGAGCTGCAAACTAGGGCAGAATTTTTGAGGGGACCTCAAAAACTCACAACGTTATGTCATTTGCAAAAGAAGTCTACATCATGTTCAATACTGGGGCAGAAATTTTGAGAAGGATCTCAAAATTTCATCAAGACTAAGTCAAGACAAGGATTGATCATTTCAAAAGGACGTTGTACAGTTTTAAAATATGTCATGGCCCATGATTTAACTCAATTTTTTTATTACATACTTTAGCCTTACTTTTACTTTTACTAAATTATTTTAAAAGTACGTCTTTTTATTTAAACCTTGTGCCTGAGCGTATACCTGGACGGAGTTCAACAACAGGTGTCTAGCAGAAATGAGGAAGTTACAATACAGATGTACATATCAACCTTCACTTTACAAACTAATAATTTCTCTTTGAGTGCAGAAATAGCGAAATGCAAAAAATAGCAATGGAGGACATCTTGTCGCAAAAGCAACACAGAGCTAAGTCATTCTACCCTTCGTGCCCCTATTTATATCTTTCTATTGGTTCATTAAAAGCCCCATGATTTACATGTTACGCCCGTAATTTTGAGCCGTATTTGAATTTCAATTCACATCTGAGCCCGTTGTTGCATTTTTTGAGCCCGTATTTGCATTCTTGCCCTCTATGCATTTTGAGTCCGTTATTTCTTTTGAGCCTGTGATACACATTTGTGCCCGTGATATAGATCTGAGCTTGTATTTGCATATTTGATATACATCTGAGCCCGTATTCGCATTTGAGCACGATATACATTTTGTGCCCATGATAAACATTTGAGCACGTATTGCATATTTGAGCCCATGTTGCATTTTTTATCTCGTTATCGCATTTTGAGTCTGTGTATGCATGTTGAGCCTGTTATTACTTTTTTTAGCATGTTATTGCATTTTGAGCCTTTGATATACATTTTGTGCCCGTGATATACATTCGAGCCCGTACTATATTTTTGAGCCAGTATTTGTATGTTGAGCCCGTTATTACATTTTTTGAGCATGTTATTGCATTTCGAGCCATCGTATGCATGTTGAGCCCGTTATTATATTTTTTAGCATGTTATTGCATTTTGAGCCTTTGATATACATTTTGTGCCCATGATATACATTCGAGCCCGTATTGCATTTGAGTCCGTATTTTCATGTTGAGCCTGTTATTATATTTTTTGAGCCCGTTATTACAATTTTTAGCATGTTATTGCATTTTGAGCCTTTGATATATATTTTGTGTCTGTGATATACATTCAAGCCCATATTGCATTTTTGAACCTGTATTTGCATGTTGAACACGTTATTATATTTTTTGAGCCCATTATTGCATTTTGATCCCTTGACATACATTTTGTGCCCGCAATATACATTTGAACCCGTACTTGCATTTGAGCCCGTATTTGCATTTCGAGCCCGTTTTATGCATTTGAAACGTTATTGCATTCTGACCCCTAAGATTTATCTGCATTGAGCCCGAATAAATCAAAATTACCAATTGATTTACTTAAACCCTCAAGTAATTTACTTTCTTTAAAATTATCATTCTTTTACTCATCTGAAGACGTCATATTCTAAAGGCGTCATTTTTCATGGCCTGCAGACATCATGTCATGACCTAAGGATTTACTTTACGTTTATTATGTTCCTAAGGCTTCATTTTCCATGGCCTGTGGACATCATTTCATTGCCTAAGAATTTTATTTTTTGTTTATCATGCTCCAAGGCGTCATTAGTCTAAAGACGTCATTTTCATGACCCGCGGACATCATTTCATATCCTAAGGAATTTATTTTGCGAATCATGGCCCAAGACATCATAGCCTAGAGACGTCATCCTTTTGTCTCTAAGCGAACTCTCATCGTCTAAAGGGAACTTGCATCATGTTTAATTTTTGTATCAATTTATTTTACGGAGTATTTGATTCATATGCCTTAATTGTCTTGCTTACATGAATGCCAAGGTAGAACGAGCTACAAATGATAGCGCCTTTCCTACTATTTTTCTTGACCTATCCCTATTTTTCGAGTCATATTCCCACCTGTTTATTTTGCAATGCATTCTAAATCTTGTCAATCCGTGCTACCTCCATCCTTATTCAAGCCTCGTGTTATCAATTTCTTTTAAAGATTTAATTTCTTCCCTAAATCAGAACTACGTCTGGCATGATTCCCTCTAGGGATACATAGGCGCCTCTTTAAGGTTCAACCCCATATTTTCGAACTTTATTTTTTTGATTCGTTAAGTTCTCGTGTTTATTTGTAAACGTTTTTATGAATCAATGAGATTGTAATATTTAATATTTCTTTCCAATTCCCCTGATTTTTTCTTACCTTATTTATCTTCTCTATTCTTTAATTTATCATTATATAAAATTTATCATAACTCCTTTTCAGCAATTATTTGTATATTGTAATGATTTTAAGATAGTAATAATCTCTAAAAGCATATGATGTCTTGAAATTTCTTTCTTCTCGCTTGCCTGACACTCTATTTCTTTATCACATAATTTTATTAGACTTTTTTTTAGCTTAAATTTAAATTAAATAGGTTAAAATAAATCTTGTTTCCAATCACTAGTTAATTCCCCACATATTAATGGATCTGGCCGAAAATCACATTTGTGGATATCGAAAGGTGCTTAACACCTCCTTTCGAGGTAATTTGATCCCTTGCCCGAATCTGGTGACGTAGGCTATTCAAACAGATCTTTTTGTAATTTAATTTAGTAAAGTGCCCTAACACACCCCAAATCGTTAGGTGGAGACTCTTCATTCAAATAATCCTAAAAGAGTTATCACATATTGAATCTCGCTTTTCGCGAGAAAAATGGGGCACGACACCTATTGTAGTTCGTCTTTCACTCCTTGATACCAAATGTTGCTACGCCTCCTAAGCAAGTGCAAGCGCACATAGTTGTACAAGTAATATAGTGACTCTCCGCGAGCCGGATATCGAACCCATAGGACTAGATTATAGTGAATTAACAAGTTAAAGTATCAATTCAAAAATCAAAAGTGCTAATTTCCAAGATTTAAAGTTTGTTTGTTTCTAAATCTAAGGAAGATCATAAATTTAGTCGAAAAACAGTAATGAGAAGAATCTAGCGTTAAGGCTAAACAATCATGTAATGCTACATTCATATTGGTTCAAGTATGTTACTTCATTTGTTGTCTCACAAGATAAATTTCACGTTCATGATCTTTCAAACCTCTAAACATAATCGAATTACTCTCACAAACTACGTCGTTGAGCGGGAATGTGATAATCTAATTCATGTGCAATTAACTATGTGGAGTGGTTTACGGGGTTAATGCCCTTGGCTATGGACTTTCGAACCTCTAACCATTTAACCTAACTTGGTTTCACAACTACATCAAAGAGCGGTGATGTGACAATTCCAAATTAGGTGTTAGCCATCTTTCTATTTAATAAACAAGCGAGGCGAATTAGGTATATTGCTATCCTAACTGCGAATCAGCCTTAAATGATTGAACTCACTTCTTGCATTTCTAGTTCTATCCTAGGTTTTTCTCTTTTGAGTTTGCATACGATTAACAACGGCATTTCATGGTGATCAAGCATTAAAATGAATAACAATAAGAATGCAAGAACTAACAACAATGAGAAGAATAACAATAAGAATGGAACTAACAACAATGAGAACTTGAACCAAATAGAAATAAGCAAATACAATCATGTTATGTGGCCTCAACCCTAGAATGAGGGTTTTAGCCACTCATGCTAGTACAAGAATGGAAAAAGAAGGAAAAGAAAAAGAACCCTAGAAGATGAAATCTGTAATGTTCTTCCTCCTGCCCTCCACGTTTTTCCATAAATAATATGTGATATCCAATTACACTGCTAAGTGTTCCTTTTAAGACTTTGTGATGATGATTGGGATGAAGTCCATGAACTTATTAAATTTTTAAGAACTTTTTATAAAACTACAAATGCAGTATTTGGTCAATATTATTCAATTATTTCTTCAGTTTTAGAAAATATTACTATTCATCTGAATTTGCTAAATATAAACAAATAAAAATGTTTAAAGAGCTAGTTGAATAAATGATTGAAAAATTTTAAAAATAATAGTTTTCCTATTCCTCAAATTTATTTGACTGCTACTTTATTCAACTCATTTTATAAAACACAAGATGTATAAAAAATTATGCAAATTTAGACATTCAACCTTATGAATTGCCATCCCTTGATACTTGTAAGAGTAGCATAATAACTAAAGTTAGAAACTTGTATAACATATATAGAGTCATAGAATAAAATATTCCACCGACGCTGCCTATTACTTCTAGGTCTACAATAGATGATTTTGATGAAATAATAATTCGATGCATATATTTCTTAGGTGCAGGATAGTATTAAAGATACAAATGGAGACAACTTTTAGCGTGGTGGAAGAACCATAACAAATAATACCCAAAACTTGCAAGGGTGGTTCGAGATGTGCTAGCAATTCAAGCATCTTTTGCAGTTTCAGAGCAAGCTTTCAACGCAACGAGATTTGTTACTATAGACCATAGATATTCAATAGCAAAAGATAGTTTGGAAATATCAATTTTATTCAAAGATTGGATCAATGACGAATGAAGAAATTATGGGCTGCCAAAATTAGCATACCAAATCGAAGACGAAATAGATGAAGTATTTGGAGCAAATAGCGATGATAACATGGACGCAGCTGAGGAACCATGACAAATACAAGTTCCGAATAATATTTTTGAGGGATCAATAAATGGGTTGCGAAAATAATATTTTGAAAATTACAGATATTAGTATGATAATAGAGACATAATTCAAATAAAACCCTTCCTAGAAGGTGGTTGTGTAGATTAAGTACTCTTCTAGTATTTATAGTACATGTACTATTTATTTATTTAAATAAATTTATAGGTTATTCGCCTTGATTTTTTTAAAAAAATTATCTTTTATTTAATGCAAGTCATT
This sequence comes from Datura stramonium, assembly GCA_018107945.1. Taxonomy (NCBI): domain Eukaryota; kingdom Viridiplantae; phylum Streptophyta; class Magnoliopsida; order Solanales; family Solanaceae; genus Datura; species Datura stramonium. The sequence goes on from JACEIK010001883.1 coordinate 14,612, forward strand.
ATATAGATAACTTAGTTAAAATTTAATTTATATTTAATTAGCTAACTT
>JACEIK010001883.1:46233-56386 GCA_018107945.1 Datura stramonium
CCGCGATGGTAGCGTGACACGGCGCCATCGCGGAGCCCCTATTTTTGCCAACTTCCCTTTTCAACTTCCACTTCTTGCTTCCAAGTCCATTCCCGCACTTTACCAACATATATATTAGCTTCCAAAATTTCCTTTTACCTGCAAAAAAACACTGATCATGTTGGTTAGTATAAATTCACATTTATCAAAGAATCACATGAGAATATACACATAACAACATATAAACAAGTCGAAATGAAGCATTTGAGTATCACTTGGGCATGCAATTCTGCCCAAGATCAATGATACAAAGGACCAGATTTAAGAACCTGTTTCATGGATATGTTTCACAGTGTCTTCAATTTTAGATTTTTGTATTACAATTGTTATTGAGTTGTACCTATTTCCAACTTTCATAGAATCATTGTTTAGGTATTTTTTTTGAGGAAAAATTAGCTTCACGTTAGAGGTAACTTAGAGGCATCGCAACTTTCTTCGTGATAGTTGTAAGAGGGATTAGAGTTAGCTCCTAGGTTGTAATTGTTTGGTAATCTAAATCTAGCTACAATCTAGTGATTGTAGGGGAAAGGAATTAGAGTTAGTCTCTTAGGTTGTAAGTGTTTGTAATTTGAATTTTGTGGAGGCTCACAGTGTTAGTGAAGTTTGGGGCATATCCTGCAGAGGTGTATGTCGTGGTTTTTCACCTTTATGAGCTTTGTGCTTTCCACGTAAAAATATTGTGTTATTTACTTACTGCTTTTACTGCTCATCTGAAACACATCAGGAAACCTGTTTCACTTATAGGCAATAAGCTAAGTTAAGTAACTAAAACCTTGGTCGTGCATACTAACAGTTACTACAGAAGGTTTGTAGAATAATTTTCTACTATTTATGCTCCATGACTAAGTCGACCAAAAAAAAGGTTAAATTTCAATGGTCTAAAGCTTGTGAGAAAATCTTTTAGGAATTAAAGACCCATTTGACTGCTACTCCAATATTGACCATGCGAGAGGGTATAGATGGATTTGTGGTATATTGTGATGCATCTGGAGTAGGCATTGGTTATATATTGATGCATAATGGTAAGGTTATGCTTATGCCTCCAGAAAGATTATGATCCATGAGAAGAATTACCTGATTCATGACCTTGAGTTGGCAGCAATAATATTTGCATTGAAGATTTGGCGCCACTATATCTAGGTGCACATGTTGATGTGTTTACAGATCATAAAAGCCTACAATATGTGTTTAGCCAAAAAGAGTTGAATCTTAGATAGAGAAGGTGGCTTGATTTGCTCAAGAATTATGATATGAGTATTCTCTATCACCCAGGTAAGGCTAGGGTAGTTGTTGATGCTCTTAGCAGGCTATCTATGGGAAGCACAACTCATGTAGAGGAGGAGGAGAGAGATTTGTCTAAGGATGTGCATAGACTCTCACACTTAGGAGTCCGTCTCCTAGACTCCGAAGAAGGTAGTATGCTCTTTCAAAAGGGAGCTGAATTATCTTTAGTAGCAGAAGTCAAGGAAACCAAGGATCGGATCCCCTCTTGCTTCAGTTAAAGGAAGATATCCACAAGCATAAGGTATTGGTTTCGCCAAAGGGGGAGATGGTATCCTAAGGTATCAAGGTAGATTATGTGTCCAAAATGTAGATGGTCTTAAAGAAAGGATCATGGAAGAAGCACAAAGCTACAAGTATTCTATTCACCCAGGTTCCACTAAGACGTATCATGAGTTGAGAGAAGTCTATTGGTAGAATGGTATGAAAAAAGATATAGTAGACTTTATTGCTAGATACCCAAATTACCAACAGGTTAAGTTGGAGCAGCAAAGGTCATGTGGTATAGCTCAGTAATTCCTAAATGGAAATGGGAGATGATTAATATGGACTTTATCACTGGTCTACCGAAGTCACGAAGGCGACATGACTCTATTTCAATGATTGTAGATCGAATAACTAAGTTAGCCCATTTCTTATCAGTTAAGACTATGGATTCAGTTGAGGACTATGTCAGATTATATGTTTAGGAGATAGTCACACATCATAGAGTCTCATTATCTATCATATCAGATAGGGGCACACAGTTCAGTGCTCAATTTTAGAAGTCATTTCAAAGAGGTTTGGGTTTGAAGGTAAACTTAGTATGGAGTTTCATTCGTAGATAGATGGATAGGCATATTGGACTATATAGACATTGAAAGATATGTTAGGAGCATTCATTATTGAATTCAAGGGAAATTGGGACGATTATCTACCTCTTATTGAGTTTGCATATAATAATAGTTATCACTCCAACATTTAGATGGATCCTTATAAGTCTCTTTATGGGTGGAGGTGTAGATCTCAAATTGGCTGGTTTGAGGTTGGTGAAGTAGAGTTGATAGGATCAGAGTAAGTGCAACAAGCCATGGAGAAGGTTAATATTATTCAGGAAAGGTTGAGGACTTCCAAGAGTTGCCAAAAGTCTTATACAGATGACAGATGTAGAGACTCGAAGTTTGAGATAGATGGTTCGGTTTACTTGAAGGTTTTACCCATGAAGGGAATTATGAGATTTGTGAAGAAAAGGAAGCTCAGTCCCCATTATATTGGTCCATGTCAAATTTCAAAGAAAGTTGGCAAGGTAGCTTATGAGTTAGAGTTGTCAGCTGAATTTGCATCAGGCTTTCTAGTTTTCCACATCTCTATGATTAAGATGTGTGGGAGACCCTTCACTGATTGTCCCTACGGAGATTGTAGGAGTTAAGGATAACTAGTCATATGAGAAAATTCTAGTTGAGATTCTAGATCGTCGGGTTCATAAGCTAAGGACCAAAGAAGTTGCTTCTGTGAAAGTGTTATGGAGGAACCAGTTAGTTGAGGGAGCTACTTGGGAAGCTAAAAAGGATATGATGGCCAATTATCTTCATCTATTCCCTCCTAGTTCAGCATCATCTTGAGGTAATACTTTCCTCTTGTAGGATTTAGTTTCATGTTCCATTCAACTGCTATTGAGTTCCTTACTATGCTTGTATAATGCATTAGTTCAGTTTAGTTACTCCCATTTAGATTGACGAATAATCCCAAGGGAGAGATAATATAACAATCCTCAAAATTCTCAAAGATCAAATCCTAGACGTGAAGAAGAAAAAACAACTTAAAATACACCAGACCACTGAATGACTCATTAAGTGAGTCGTTAGGTCACCTAACGGTCTATTAGGAGGAGACATACCGAACTAAATTTCAAAACATGAAATTTTCTTTTTAGTTCCAACGAGTTAGGCCACGATTCATTAGTACAAGTAATGATTCATCAAATTAGTTATTCTAATGGACTTTAAGGTGAGAATCAGAGAATGTCCAACTTAGTCCCAGTAGAAACAAAAGTACCTTATGAGTCGTCAAGTGTGTTAATGACTCGTAAAGTAGGTCGTTGCCACTTATGGGTCAAATTTGCAGACGGGATTCTAGAGTTAGTTTAGTAACTTTTCATATTAATCCAGAATGTTTTGGAATTTCTAAGGAATACATTTAAGGATATAATTAGTCTAAACTATTATTCCTTCTCATTACAACATAAGATTCATGATCATTAGCTCTCAAGTTCATCAACAAAAGGCTAGGAAGTCATCTACTTCAACCCAAGTTCTTCAAGCTTGAGTCTAGGTTCTTCATTCAAGGTTTGTAAGGCTAACCTAAGTGAGGAATGCTAATATTACTCATGCCCTACATCAAGTTATGAATTCATTGAGGTTAAAGCTAGAGTTTTGGTCTAATTCTTGAAGTGTCTTTTTCCCTATCTATATATGTTGAATTGCATTAATGAATTCTTCATATTTAGTTTATTATTGATGACCTTGATTATTGATTGCAATCCTATTCTATTTAATTGTTGATCATCTTCTCTTCATTGTTGATTGTTGATTGTTGAGTTGGTTCATGTCTCTTATCCCATGAACCCAATTGCATAAAGTCATGATTTTGAAGCATAGTTTTTAAAGCATTGTGTTTTGAAGTAAATGCATTATTTTTATAAAGTTGAGTATATTTTAAAGAGATTATGCATGAAGAGATTTTGAGAAGAAAGTATGATTATTGCATTATTTTCAAAAGCTTAAGTGAAGTCTTGTCTTTGAAACTCATGAGATGTTTTTGAGTGAAAGGCACTTCATTAATGTTTTTAAATGATGTTGTTGAGCGAAAGGATTGAAAGTTAAGTTTAAAGAGATTTTGAGAGAAAGGCTCCAAAGATATTTTTAAACATTCATTATATTTATAGCTAAAGTATTTTATAATGATATTTTCAGTTTTCTCAAGAAAGGCATAAGGAAATGAGCATAATATTTTGGGAGGATTATTTATCAGCGAGCAGGTAAAGAGTTCAGATAACTCATAATCCCCAAAACTACATCACCAATGTTGGTTAGAATCATGATATTGATTTGGCGGCCTCCTCAAGATAGTCTCTGGTAAGGACTTTGATGTTATGGATCCGCAGATTGTGATTGTCCCTGCCCTGGCAAGGCTTTGAGAGGCTCTACCAACTTGAGAGAGATAGTTGGGCATTATGTACTCATTCATGATGGTGTCGGTTATGAGAAACTCCCGCCCAAGCTAAAGTTTTACTTTTATGCATATACTTTCATAGATCATTTTTGATACACAGTATTATTCCATAACTGTTTTACACATGGATCATGTTATGTTTTAAGCATCATTCAGAGCTTCAGTTCCAGTCATGTTTATTCATTTAGTTTATATATTCTTACTTAACTATTGTTTTTTTCATCCTTATTACATACTGTACATTCCATGTACTGATACCATTTGGCGTTGCATCTTATTATGATGCATATTTAGGTAGACTGGATCAGCAGCAGACACTTCATTAGATCTCACTTTATCCCGCTGTTGGTGAGGCTTCCTACTTTCGGAGAGTCCCAATCATTGAGTTATTTTAATTTATAGAATATGAGGCAGCCATGGGAACTATGTCCTGGCACCTATTCTTCATTTATAGAGGCTTCATAGATAAAGTTGGAATGAGTCAATAATGTTACTTTATAACATTGATTTTTATTTTAGTTAATAAATCTTATTTTATTATATTAAGCCCATACGGTATTACTTTTGCATTACTTTATTGTATTCTTAGCTAATAGTAAGCCATACCGATGGTTCACTTGGATCACTTGGTGGTCTAAGTGTCGCCCACGTCTAAGGTGTAGACTCGGGCAGTGACAATAACACAAGATAGTAACTATGTATCCACTTAACTCAATTAATCTTAGCATGTATAAATACACCCTTATAAAGCATATGGACATTATCATACCAATAAAAAAAATTCCTACTTATATAAGCACAACAAAAATCATGTGTGGATGACATAAAGAATGATAGGTGCCTCTCCAATTTAGTTCTATCAATAAGATACTCCAATGGACATGGCAAAGACAACACTAGATCCCTAAAATATGTATCAAATTGAATGCTCTTATGATATAGCCAAGCATCCTCAATTACACCACTCATAGATTTTTCTTTGTACAAGCTATTCAGATAAACAATTGAAGTTTCAAGAAAGATAAAAGAACCTTTTTCTGATGCATTAAACATATGATGTAAGCTAGGTGGATTTAATGCATCTCAGAGATAATTATTCAAATCCATCTTCCTAGAAAAAGAATCTCTATGCCCCAAATAAATATCAGGTCAATTGCCAAACAAATCTAACTTTAATCTTAGTAAAGATCTTTTGGCATAAGCTAATATGAATTCATCAACATTTGAATAGGGATAAGTAAAGAATTGAATACTAAAAATAGTGACAAATAGTTTACTTCCCTTTTTGTCCTCACAACCCGTATTCTTGAAATTCTCTTTGTCATAAGTTTTTATCCTTCTATCAACAAGTAGTGGCAAGTCAAAAGTCAATAAATCGCAATAACTCTCTGAAAGACTCAAATCTCCCCAAAAATCATGAATCTCATCAAAAGAACAATAGGTGAATCATAGAAGTTATGTTCATTCTCATCAAATAATGATGGGATGTCATCGTAAGAGTCTTCATCAACATTCGATTGCTCTATGGGACACGTTGTTTTCCACCACCTTAGAATTAAATTTATCCAACAATAGTTCTTCAATGAATACATTCCCATGAGTACCTACAAGAGAATCATAAAAACTAGAAGTAGTAAGAATATTAGAGTTAGAATAAGAAATATTGTCACTCAAACTCTCTTGTTTTATCTCTCCACCTCATGACTATCTCTCTCCTTTTTACTCTCATGGACATCTCTCTTTTCTTTTCTCTTAATTTCACTTTTTTCTCACTTGAAAGCCCATTCTCTTCGCACAACACAACCTCTCCTTTTTTTCTCTCTTGGAATGTCAATGTGTACTCCTTACTCCTCTCAATCTTTTCTATCTCATCCTCATCTATCCTCTCTCTAATTAGTTTTATATTAAGACAAATATTTGATGGAGTCAAAGATGTGAGAGAAATTCTCTATATTGTATAAAGCTCCACTATTAGCATACCAAGATTTTTCCACTAAGATATGACAATTATACATGGGAACAGTATCACACCAAACTTTGCCCTCATAATTTCCAAGAGAGAATGAAAATAACACCCTTTTATCTACCTTTACTCCTTTCCAAAAGTAAGATGAAATTAGCTCAATAAAAGGTAATTTCAATCTTTCAATCATATGACTGCTAATTAAGTTATAGTCAGTCTCTTTTTCAATTTTCATAGCACATAGCTTAGCTAACACTTTTACTCTAATTCGAAAAATATATCTACCTTGGTATTTCTCATCCTCGTCAAGTTGTACATTCACTGGGTGTGTCCTATTTTGCTCAACAAGGTGGGCATCTAAGGCATCAAGTTGGACAATAATAATTCTGAGCACCTTGGCTAAGTTGTTGTCGCTTTGAGTTTCAGCTTCAGTTTTATTATTTGTTCTAGACATCTCAAGAAAATATCAAAGAAAAAGTATCTCTCAAATTGATTTTTTTTCCTCTTTATTGATCTCACTCATTCTTGCCTTTTTCTACTCAAATTACTACCTTTGGCTGAATATTTTAGGATTTATATATAAACCCTACTACTAACAACTCTTTAGAAGTAAGATATAGAAAGAAAAAGAATTTACCACACCTAGACGAATTGGGTTTGATGAGAAAATAAAAAAGATCAATTTGTATAGCGAGAAATTTTATTTTTCAAATTTCCACTTTTTGATGTAGGAAATCAAGAATCGAAATAAATTTAAAGTATCTCAAAGATACCTTAATTCTCAAACAATTGAATTTTCTCTCTTCCCTTTTTCTCTCAATTTTTTGCCCCCTTTTTTTTGGCTACAACATAGCTTTTACTATTTAAGCTACTAAATGGAAAGAATAAAAAGTTTTTTTGGGTCAAGAATCTCCCAAGATTATCAAGAACTAAACTGTAATAACCCATCTGATCGTTATAGAGCCTTGATGACATTGGCGTAAGGATTCAAAATTTTGTGGGTCTAGATCTTTTTTTAGAATAAGAGATTATCTTATTAATTAACTTGATGGGTTGAATAAAAAAACTGGTGGGCCCAGGCAGCAGGACCACCGCGGTGAACGATCCTTCACCGTAGTAGGATCATTGCGGTGGAAATATACCATTGCAGCGGATGACACGAGGCAGAAAGTCAGTTTAAGTCAGAATTTCAGGGTTTTTACCCTATTATTCTAGGACATAAAAAAACTGAAGATTTTGGGAGATTCTCAAAGACAGAAAAAGGGTTCTCCTTCCCAAGGTAAGGATTCTAGCTTATTCTTTCCCTCTTTCGATTCCCTAACACCCTAGAGGTAATGGGTGAACATTAATGGTGACTTTTTAGTTAAAAACCCTAAGTTGTGAAAGCAAGGGATATTCAAATGAAATTGAGTGTGTTGATTCCTAGGTTTAAAAGTGGGAAATTAACACTTTTTAGGGTGAATGATTGTAGAAAATTATTTTTGTGATAGTTTGAGACCTGAAATTTGGTTAATTTGGAACCCTTAACCTTAAAAACTACTTTAAGAGGGTTAGAGGATTAAAGACTCAATGAACTAGGTTGGAATGATCATTATAGATTTGTGATTATCGACATTAACAATGGGTAGAATGTAGTGGATTGAGTTATCAAACCCTTGAATCGAATAAGTAGACTATTGATTGATTCCTTAATGTTTTATTTCTAGTCTTTGAACTTTCTGAGGCGTTGAGAAAAGGCAAAGCTCCTGCGGAGTAGCTACTTATTCTAGCTTTGCGATATAGGTAGGTTATGGCTTACCTTTGTGTTAGACTGTGATTAGTGAATTGTATACGTGTGTAAGATAATATTTAATTAATTCTTCAGTATCGTTATAACTCTGAATAGCGTGATTATGAAATTGGGAAGACAATCCCAAGCCTAGAATGTGAGAGAAAGATGAATCTAATTGGTAAATAATTTTGGATATATGCAACGTATTAATGTATAAGATTTTATAAGATAATGAGTTTCTTGATGGGACTTGATAATGTATTCATGAGGTTATACTCCTGATGTTATACATTAGTTGTGGATTATTGAAAATATGAGCTTGATATATAGTCATAATGTTGTTTTAGATGGAATATTCTTGGTAGCATGCAAATATTGATTGTTCTTGATCGTATATTTTGATGGTATAAACGTAATGTAGATTTGTGATAATATAAATAAAAGGTATAAGTGGAGTGATCGAACCTAGACTAGGTTATATGAACTTAATGTTGCAACTTAATAGTTACGAATGAAGATGTATAGTCGATAGCATAAATGGGCTAACCTAAAACAAATTCGAGGTAAGTAAAGAATGGGTGTTTTGAGAACCCGTAGCTAGTAAGATTGTGTAATTGAATCTTGATTGTGATTGAATAATTCTTGTGAGTAATGAATCTCCTTTGTGAGTGAATATATTTGAGGGACGGTGATGGGCTCGAGTACGTTGTCCTAAATAAGGACTAAAAGGAATAATATGATGTACAATATTGAAAGAACTGATTTTTGTGATAGATCCTTATATGAGAAAGTTGGGAAGGTTAAACCTACGAATTATGAAAGTTACCCTGTGTGTGTTATGTTGTACTAGTTGATGCGAGACTGAGCCAGTTAATAAATAAACTAGGAAGATAGCCGATTAGGATTATGGGAAGTCAAACTTTAATTGAGTAATTATATGTGTCATGAATTTGCTAAGTATGATTGTTGGTCTTCGGACGCTGATTTTGGTAGAGGTAATGATAGTAGGTTATGGTTTATAAGAAGTTAGACTTTAATTACTAAGTGCTTGTATTGTGATTTAATGGGGAAGAATGTATTGGTCTTCGGACCTATGTGGTGTAAATACTATATTTGATCATATTTGTAGGGAATATTGATGATCATATTCATGATTGTGCACGTGCGTTGAAGTGATATTATGTGAATTTATTTGTACCCATGAGTTTTCATATATATATATCGATGAGGTGCGACAAGTAAAATATTCTGGATTGTGTTGGCAAATATGCCTTCTGAATAGTTGTGTTATTGACTAGATAACTATGAAATTACTTTGATGACTGTTGACTTGTATGTCCCTCGAATTGTAATATGCATTAATTGTTTGATTAATAATGTGTTAATGATATGGGAGTTATGGAGTATTATATCCCTATGATTGTCACTTGAGTTGACGGAGATGATAGCTTATGGAAGGGTAACTTATGAGTGTTGAACAATAGGGTGATGGAGACCCAAAATTGATATGAGTACATAGATAGGTATGATATGATGTTCATAGGGTCAATAGTTCAACATTTAGGCCGTAACATTTAGCAACCAAAAAATATTTAACCCAACAAGTGCTCTCCGAACCAAGCTAGATAATCTCCTATCACTACTGGGTATATAGGTAAGAGTAAACAGACATGTATGATATGATATACATACGGTTGGGTGTACAGTATATGGATTTCTAGAGTCCCCTGCCAGTCATGGGTGGAAGGGCAATATAAGACCCTCTAGCATGTGTGTACAACATTTATAGCATTGAAAATATTGTTACGGTGATATGACATATGTCTGCAGTTGTTTTCAGATATGTGTACACAGATATGTATAATATGATGTTCATACGGCTGGGTGTA
>JACEIK010001883.1:72818-86008 GCA_018107945.1 Datura stramonium
AAATTATAATTAATTCCTATTTAATTACAAGGACTTTAAAACTTTAATTAAGGGAAAGGGTATGTTCACTGTCACGCCCCACCTAAGGAGGAGTAATTGACACCTAATGCCACACTGGACTCTGAGCTGATCTAGCTGGATATATACACTTCTGGTGCAAACCAGCAACACATATTCGAGAAAACAATCAGCTATATCTCGAGTTAAAACATATCCTCATGCCGACAAGGCTGCAACATAACCTACGCAAAAACAACTGGCCCAACAGTTGCAATAATAACGTCATCCTATGCGGACTGAAACGACCATCATGTTGTCTAAATTATATCAAAAGGAAGCCAGACGTAAATATACATATATACAAGCCGACAAGGTTGCTAGCAGGTAATACAACTAGGCCCCACACGGCCAACAACGCATGTCTACCTTAAAATTGTAGTCTCCAAGCCTCTAAAGAGTAAGATATTAGTCAGGACAAGGTCCCGGCCTACCCATAACCATATATAACAAAAGACAGGAAACCTTTAATATCTGGCTACTCCGGAGGAGAGGAACTGGCTAGTCTACTTAAGCTGAACAACTACTAAGGAGGTCTCGGAACCTGTCTGTCGGAACTTGCAAGCAAGTATGGAGTGCCCCTTGCATGGGCGTCAGCACATATGTAAGGCAGTAATAATAAACTGAATAGAAGCTGACAGAGGAACTGAAAGTAATCAGCAATAAGTGCCAGAAATTAACCTATAAGATCTAACAAGCATAAACTGTATTTAACAAGTAATATTCAAACAAGAACCTAACTTGGCCCCCCATAAACCTGAAAGGTACAAACAATACAAAAAAATCTACTTGGGCTCCCATAAGTCCCGACAAGTGAAAAACAATCTACACACTTCTAATTGTACCACTATAGTCCCATAGGTAAGGTGTAACTGAACATACTCATCATCTGAGATTGTTTCCGAGCCTTCTAGGCTTCTGTGACTGTGTCTAAGACTTATGTGCTCCTGTGACTGTATCTGAGCCATCTAGGCTCCTGTAACTGTATCTAAGCCATCAGGACTTCTATAACTGTATCTACATCATCTGGACTCCTGTAACCGCACCCCAACACATAAGACTCTACTGAGGGTCAATAATACCACTATGGCATAAGGGAAGTCCAAAAGTGAATAGACTTCAATATGGCTCTGCAGGCCTCAATATGGTTCTTCCAGATGTTATATAGCTCTTGTGAATGATCTGTAGCCCCATAGGTAGATGTACTTAAACTTAGCCCTTCTAAACAACATGTATGTGGGCATCTGTATGAGTACCCAGAGGCGTTTTCCCCACGTTTAACAGCTGATAAGATCACTATACAGGATATCACATAGTCTATCAAGTTACTAAAAGCTAGGGTAGTTTCCTAAGCGACCCAGACTACAAACTATAAGTCGTATGAAGATATACGGTCACTGGAAATAGGTGGTTCATCTAGCAACCTACCACCTAATACTTTAGGCAATCCTGGTGTCACTAACTCAAAGGTGTGACTGTACTAATGAGATTCTATCCTTATAGGCGTCAAGGTACGCCAATGGCCTGTAGGTGAGCCTTACTATATATATGGGCGTCAAAACAAAAAATTATATCGCCCAGATGCACCCTGTGATTCCCCTATTCACAAAGTATGCTCGACAGCTAACCACAAGCCTCCATGTCCTCAGTACAGCAGCAAAACATCACTATCCCCTCTAGACGGTAACTAAATAAACAGGAAATCTCTAGATCGCTTCTAGCGATACGCAAACTGAAAATAGTCCTTCCCGACAAGGGATACTATGATACAACATCAATTTATCTCATAGAAGCTAACCACAACAAAAATGGTCAAAATTACTATGAAGGTACAAGCTGTATCAACTATACGACGAGAATAACTTATCGAAGTAGGTTAGCCTTAACATATCTCAATTACCGAACTCTACTCAACCAATCCTATTTCGATTAAGAGCTTATAATCCTTCTGTATCTTAGCTCATATGTCAAGGAAACAAGGTTATTCACCTTCAAGAAGTAGGCCAGCAACCTTATCCCATAAGGCACAATGACAATGAGTCACAAAGAGTTTAATTCGACAAAATATTATGAATTCTTATAGATTAGAAGGGTAGAAGTACTTACTATCACTTGTAGACTTACTAGTCTTAGCTAGAGATGATTTCTACGACTTCTACTCGCTAGGGATCCATCAATATGAGCCAATTTCAAAGATTCAACTCCATAGATATGGTCCTCGTAGGCTCAGAATTCATTATCCAAGAGAAATTTGCAATTAGACGAGATTTGATAGTGTAATTAGGCTTCAAATTGATGAAATCTCCTGTAAAGAAATTACCCAAGTCGAAGGCCTCTGTTTTTGGAAATAATTATAATGAATCACATATCCAACTTAACTTTATATGTAGGGAGGCAGTGCAAAGGGGGTCCGTGATACGCCTCCCTTTGAGGAGGAGCAGTGGCGCGGCGCGGCGCGGTGTGCCGCTCCCTGCATGGGAGAGGGGTGTGTGGCAGGGGGCTCAATGAAGCCTACCTTCGACTCCTACCTCCCATTCGCTTCATAACGCGCTCGCGCGTTTCACCTCCGAGCCTTCTCCCGCATGAGCCTTACTTTAAAATCTCTCGACATGCATATGCACACCTCGATTAGACGAAGAAAACTTACGGAGTGTAACATCATTCCCCCCTTAGGGACATTCATCCTCGAATGTAAATCAATCTTAAAAGACTAAATTCGTAGCCATTGCTAGAAAATTTTTTGGTAGAGTCTCCTTATAATATGGACTATCTTAAAACCTAAAACGTAGAAAATTCCAACATGAGCGCATCACAGGACGCTACAAGCAACTATATAATATATCTCCATAACAAGACGACAAGAAACTAGCAATAATAGTAACAAAACAACAATACAACACCTGAGAACTTATCTTACCTTAACTACAACTGTTTGAGTCGGTGTGTTATCATCATGGAGTCTGGAACATGTTAGGGTATCTAGACCTCATGACGTCCTTAGGTTTCCCAAGTCATTTCTTCTACATTTTCGTTCCTCCACAAGACTTTAATAGAAGCGACATCCTTGGTCCTGAGTCTACGGACCTGTCGATCTACTATAGCAATTGGTTTCTCTTTGTTGGACAACTCTTTCGTGACCTAAACATCCTCGACTGGGACCACCCGAAAAGGGTCTCTTATGCACTTTCTTAGCATCGATACATGAAAGTCTGGATGAATAGATTCTAGCCCTGAAGAAAATTCTAATTTATAATCTACTTTCCCTATCTTCCAAAGGATCTGGTATGGCCCAATGAATCTAGGGCTAAGTTTTCCCTTCTTGCCAAATCTCATAACACCCTTCATCGGCGAAACTTTCAGGAATACCCAGTCATCGACATCAAACTCTAAATCTCTACACGTACATCGTCATAGAACTTCTGACGACTCTGGGCTATCAATAAAAATTCTCTAATGAGCTTAAATTTCTCTTCTGACTGATGTATCATGTCAGGTCCAATCAATCCTGACTCACTTACTTCAAACCATCCTATGTGTGACCTACATTTCTGCCCATACAAAGCCTCATAAGGCTCCATCTTAATGGTGGAGTGGTAAATGTTATTATATGCAAACTCAATAAGAGGTAGATGATCATCCCAACTTTCTTTGAAGTCTAACACACATGCTCGCAACATATCTTTGAGCATTTGAATAGTGTGCTTAGCTTGGCCATCTGTCTGGGGATGAAAAGTTGTACCCAAGTTAACCTGCGTCCCTAAACCTTTCTTAAATGACTTCAAAAATCTTGCTGTAAATTGTGCCCCTCTGTCAGAGATGATAGGCACTGGAACACCATGCAGTTTGACAATCTCCTTAATAGACAACTCAACATAATTTTCGAATGAAAACGTATTCCTGACAGGCAAGAATGGGGTGATTTAGTCGGCCTGTCAATAGTGACCCAAATGGAGTCAAATTTATGTATGGTATGAGGTAAACCTGTAACAAAATCCATGTTGATTTCTTCCCATTTCCACATAGGCATGGCTATCTCCTAAGTCAGCCCGCCAAGTTTCTAATGTTCTGCTTTTACCTGCTTGCAATTGAGACACTGTGCTACAAACTCAGCAATATCTTTCTTCATCCCGTGCCACTAGTAGATCTCCTTTATATCATGGTACATTTTTATTGAAACCGGGTGAAGAGAATAACGGGAATAATGTACCTCTGCCATAGTTTGCTGGCGAAGCCTTGCCACATATGGAACATAAAGTCGAACCTTGAACCTTAAGAATTCGTCTCCTGTTACTCAAAGGCCAAAAACCCATCCTGCTGAGCCTTGCCTCTGAGTTGTACTAGGATAGGGTCTTTGTACTGTCGTTTTTTACCTCCACAACTAGAGATGACACTGCGGTATTCTAGATCACAACCCCATTATCATTTGAGTCCATCAACCGGACTCCTAAACTGGCCAACTGATGCACCTCTCGATCCAATTCTCTTTTTTCTTGCTTCAAATACGATAGGCTACCCATGGATCTACAATTGAGGGCATCGGCTACAATGTTATCCTTTCCTAGATGATACAAGATATCTACATCGTAGTCCTTCAGCAACTCAAGCCAACGATGTTGTCGCCAGTTCAACTCTTTATGTTTGAAAATATACTAGAGGCTCTTGTGATCAGTGAAGATGTCTACATGAACACCATATAAATAATGCCTCCAAATCTTTAGAGCATAAAAAACTGCAACTAATACTTTATCATGGGCAGGGTAGTTCTTCTCATGCTTCCTTAGCTGCCTCGAGGCATAAGTAGTCACCTTGTTGTGCTGCATCAAAACACATCCTAACCCAATGCTTGAAGCATCACAATATACGGCGTAGCCCTCTGAACCCTCTGGCAAGGCTAATACTGGTGCAAATTTCAGTCTGTCTTTCAACCCCTAGAAACTCTACTCATAAGCCTCAGTCTATTGGAACTTAGCCGCTTTCTGAGTCAACTTCGCCAATGGTTCTGATAGGGTAGAGAATCTTTCCATAAACCTTCTGTAATACTCGTATAACCCCAGAAAGCTGCAAACTTTGGTTGGAGTCATGGGTATGGGCCAAGTCTTTACAACCTCGATCTTCTGCGAATCAACCTAAATTCTTGCATCTAACACAATATAGCCCAAGAAATCTATAGAGTTTAACTAGAACTCACATTTAGAAAACTTCGCATATAGCTTGTGATCTATGAGGACCTGAAGTACTGTTCACAGATGATCTCTATGCTCAGCTTCTGAATGTGAGTATACCAGGATATCATCAATAAACACTATCATGAACAAATCCAAAAATGGCCTGAATATGCTATTCATCAGGTCCATAAACACTTTTGGGGAATTCGTCAACCCGAAGGGCATAACTAGGAACTTGAAATGGCCATATCTAATTCTGAAGGTTTTTTTCGAAATATCCTTCTCCCAAATCTGTACCTGGTGGTACCCTAACCTTAAGTCGATTTTGAGAAGTATTTTGCCCCCTACAACTAATCAAACAAATCATTTATCCTTGAAAGGGGATATCTGTTCTTAATAGTAACTTTATTTAGCTGGCGATAATCTATACACATTCATAGTGAGCCATCCTTCTTTTTCACGAATAATACTGGCGCACCCCATGGGAAAGCACTAGGCCTAATGAATCCTTTATCTAGTAAGTTTTTCAGCTGATCCCTCAATTCCTTTAGCTCGACAAGAACTACTCTGTGCGGAGAAATAGATATGGGTTGTATATCCGGTAGCGTATCAATGGGAAAGTAAATTTCCCATTTTGGGGGAATACCAAGAAGCTTATCTGGAAATACATCTGGGAACTCACTAACCACCGAAATAGACTGAAGATTTGGGGATTCTGCCTGCACATATCGAGCCTTGACAATATGAAAGGTACAGCCTTTCGCAATCAGCTTCCTTCTGTGGAGATAGGATATGAACCTACCTTTTGTCTTAACTGCATTCCCTTTCCATTCCCGCACTATCTCTCCTAGGAAGTGGAATCGGACAGTCTTTGTCCAGCATTCAATATTGGCATAACATGGCTCTAGCCAATCCATGTCCATAATTACATCAAAGTCAATCATTTCTAGCTCTACCAGGTCTGCAGAGGTTTGGTGGCCAACAAAATCGACCGTACAACCTCGATAAATTATCCTGAAGATAATAGATTCACCAACAAGTGTAGATACAGAAAATAATTGCTGGAGAAACTCTGGTACTATACCAAACTTATGTGCCACCAGTAGAGTAACATAAAACAAGGTAGATCCTGGATCTATCAAAGTGTAAACCAAGTGGGAGAAAACATTCAAGGTACCTATCACAACATCTGGCAATGCCTCAGAATCTCGTTTCCCTACTAACGCATAAGTATGATCCGGACCACTTCTAGAACTAGATGCTCCTGATCTACGTCTGCCTCTGCCTTCTAGAGCCAAGGATATGCGTCCTACAGAAGGTACTGTAGAATGTGACCTCGTTGAGGACTTACTCTTCTGGTCCTGATCTTTCTAATCTCTCATCGAATAATCTCTCATCATATGACCCTCCTGCCCAAAAGAATAACAAGCGGTGGATCCATATCTTCATCTCCCCAAATGTCGCCTACTGCAAGTACTACAAAGTGGTACCGCTGGCCTCATCTGGTCTGGGCCTCTCTGCTGCTGCGAGCCTAACGCTCGTGAACTCTCACCGGAACCTGAATTCCCACGGCGATCAGATCTGCTACCCTGTCGCTGCTGAGATGAGGGCCAAGGTGTCCTACCTAATAAGCGAGGGCTAAGCCTACCCTGAAATTCTGCCTGAAAATCAATGGGTCTAGCCCTCCGATACTACTCCTGACCTGCCCTTTTGGCCCCATGCTGACGCTGTTTGATTTCCTCCATATTCTGAGCAAAGGCCCGAATTCTTGAGATATCCATATCCTCTCACAACGTGGATGTAATACAAGACTCCACAAACTCTGGTGCAACTTCCATAATAAATCGGTGTACCCTGGCTGACATAGTATCAATAAATGCTGGCGCATATCTGGCCGAGAAATCAAACCTTAACGCATATTCTCGGACGCTCATCCAACCCTGCTTAGATATAAAAATTTCTCTACTCCATCCTGTCAGATCTCTCGAGATAAGTAATGATCTATAAAAGCTTCAGACAAACTGGGTCATATGGGCAGAGGTGCATCTCTTCCTCTGGATCTTTCTCAAATCTCATACAACAGAACTGCTATATCTCATAGCTGAAACACTGCTAACTCAACTGACTCTATGGACGAAGCATGCATGACCCTGAATATCCTCTGTAACTGATCTATGAAGTTTTAAAGGTCCTCTCTACAATCTGTCCCCGAACCCTCAAACTTTTGGGTCCCTCAGTAAGCTCAGCAACAACTGGTGTTATTGGTTGACGCTGCATAGCCATCATCTGAGCCAACATATATACTGCACTCCTAACATCCTAGTCTAAAGGAGTAGGGAGATCTGGTAGTGGTGTTGGGGAGATCGAGAAGACGTCTCCCTTTCATCCTCAGACTAGGCTGTCTCCAACGGTGACATCCCACTGGTACCCTCTCCCGCTGTTATATCCAGCTCTTGACTGGCTGTAGTCTGTCTTGTATCAAACATCTCTGTAGACAGACACAACAACGTAAGCTTAGGGACTTAACCCTATATACTCCGCTCTATAGAACAATTCATAAAGAAAGAGGGTTAACCATACTATCATTCCTCGTAGCCTCCTTCTTATAAAATGTGGTGCATAACACATTTATAAATAAGACTCTACTAGACACGACTTGCAGACTCCCTAAGATAAGACGTTGCTCTGATACCAAGTCTGTCATGTCCCACCTAGGGAGGCGTAATTGGCACTTAATGCAACACTAGACTCTGAGCTTACCTAGCTTGATATATACACTTCTGGTGCAAATCAACAACACATATTCAAGAAAACAATCAGCTATATCTCAGCTCAAAACATAGTCTCAGGACGATAAGGCTGCAACATAACCTATGAAAAAACAGCTGACCCTACAGTTGCAATAATATGGCATCCTATGCAGGCCGACAAGACCATCATGTTGTCTAGATTATATTAAAAGGAATACAAACGCACATATACATATATACAAGCCGACGAGGCTATTAGCAGGTAATACAACTAGGGCCCACACGGCCAACAGTGCATGTCTAACCCAAAACTGTAGTCTGCAAGCCTCTAAAGAGTAAGATATTGGTCGGGACAGGGCCCCGGCCTATCCAAAATCGTATATAGCAAAAGACAGGCAAACCTTTAATATTTGGCAACTCCAAAGGAAGGGAGCTAGTCAGTCTACTGAAGCTAAATGGCTACTAAGGAGGTCTCAGAACCTGTTCATCAGAACCTGCAGGCAAGTATGAAACACCCCATGCGTGAACGTTAGTATAATATGTACCAAATATGTAAGGCAGTAATAATAAACTAAATAGAAGATGACAGAGGAACTGAAGTAATCAACAATAAGGGCCAGAAATTAACATGTATGATCTGACAAGCATAAACTGTAATTAATAGGTAATATTCAAAAAAGAACCAAACCTGGCCCCCATAAGCCTATAAGGTATAAAAAACACAGAAAAACCTACCTGGGCTCCCATAATCCCCGACATGTGCAAAGAAATTTACATACTTCTAACTATACCACTATAGTCTCGGAGACAAGCAAGAACTAAACATACTCGTCATCTAAGATTGTATTCGAGCCTTCTAGGCTCCTGTAACTATATCTGAGCCATTTTGGCTCCTGTAACTGTATCTGAGCCATCAGGACTTCTATAACTGTATCTAAGCCATCTGGACTCCTGTAACTGCATCCCAAGCACATAAGGCTCTACTGAGGGTCAGTGATGCCACTACGGCCTAAGGGAAGTCCATAAGTAAATAGACTTTAATATGGATCTGCAGGCCTCAATCTAGTCTTCTAGATGTAATATAGCTCCTGTGAATAATTTGTAGCCCCACGGGCATATGTACTTAAACTTAGTCCTTCTAAGAAATATGTACGGTGGCATCTATATGAGTAGCCAGAGGCATTGGCCTTGTGTTTGAAAGCTGATAAGATCACTATATAGGATATCGATAGTCTATCAGGTTACTAACAGCTAGGGTGGTTTCCTGTGCGACCTATACGACAAATTTTAACTCGTATGAAGATATACATTCACTGGAAATAAGTGGTTAATCTAGAAACCTACCATCCAGTCCTTTAGGAAATCCTGGTGTTACTAACTCGAAGGTGAGACTGTACTACCAAGATTCTAGCTTTGTAGGCGTCAAGGTACGCCAATGGCCTGTAGGCGAGCCTTACTATATATATGGGCGTCAAAACATAAAATTATATTGCCTAGCTGTGTCCTGTGCTACCCCTATTCAAAAAGTACACTCAACAGCTAGCCACAAGCCTCTATGGCCTTAGTACGACAGCAAAACATCACTAGCCCCTCTAGATGGCAACTAAACAAACAGGAAATCTCTAGGTTGCTTCTAGCGATAAGCAAATTGAAAATAGTCCTTCCCGATAAGGGATACTACGCTACATTATTAATTCATCTCATAGCATCTAACCAACAACACACATGATCACAACTACTATGAAGGTACAAGTCGTATCAACTATACGACGATAATGACTTGCCGAAGAAGGTTAGCCTCAACATACTTCAATTGCCGAACTCTGCTCAACCAATCATGTTTCAATTAAGAACATATAATCCCTCCGTATCTTAGCTCATATGTCAAGGAATAAAGGTTATTCACCTCCAAGAAGTAGGCCAGCAACCTTATCCCACAAGGCACAACAACAACGAGTCACAACAAGTTCAATTCGGCAAAATCTTACGAATTCTTTTAGCTTCGAAGGGTAGAAGTACTTACTATCACTTGTAGACTTACTAGTATTAGTTAGAGATGATTTCTACGACTTCTACTCGCTAGGGCTCCGTCAATCCAAGCCAATTTCAAAGATTCAACTCCGTAGATATGTTTCTCATAGGCCCAGAATTCATTATCCAAGAGAAATTTGCTATTAGACGAGATTTAATAGCGTAATTAGGCTTCAAATTGATGAAACTCCAATTCGAAGGCCTCTATTTTTGGAAATAATTAAAATGAATAACATACCCAACTTAATTTTATATATGGGGAGGTGGTGCAGAGGGGTCCGTGATGCGCCTCTCCTTGCGGAGGAGCAGTGGCACCACGTGCCGCTCCCTGCATAGGAGAGGGGTTCGCGGCGCGGGGCCCAATGCGTCCTGCTTCCAGCTCCCACCTCCCGCTCGCTCCATAACGCACTTGCGCGTTTCACCTCTGAGCCTTACTCTAAAAACTCTCGACATGCATACATACACCTGGTTAGACGAAGAAAACTTACGTGTTGTAACATACACAAACAAACATAGCAAGAAAATAATTTTAAAAAACTTGAAAGACTTTTGCATCTTTATTATTTTTCGTATTTGTACTTTTAAGACATGCTTAACACATGAATCAAGAGTTCGAGCAGTAAATTAATGTGAAAAGATTTCTTTCTATAGCTACCCGAGGACAAAAACGAAAACAAAAAGTTATAATTCTTGAATCGCAAATATGTTTAATGTCATAGTGTTTCTTATATAAATTTAAGTCGAGTAGAAAAGCGAGAACATAATGTAAACCTATATATGATGATATTATACGTAAATCCAAATAAAGAATGGACATGGTAATAAAAATTTAATTTTCAATAGATCAATACACCTATAACGTATTCTAATTGGTAGCTAGAATCTCAAAAAAAGAAGTATTGAAAGAATCCTAAACCTAAAAACAACCATACAACAATTTTCCACCCAAAAAAATAATGTTTACAATGTATTTTCGCTGTAAAAAATAGTACATATTTGATTTTAGTACGCTAAATATTAAGACTTACTATATAGTAATCAAATAAATAACAATTTAATAAGTAAAATTTTAGTTGATGAACTATAGAAGTTCTTACATCTTACAAATAAATAAAGATTTAATAATTATAACTTTAATTAATTTCGAAGTCTTAATGTTAGAATAATAATTAAATCATAATTACTTAAAAAATTAATAAATAACAATTTTGTTTATTATAAAATCTTTTAATAAAGGATAAATAATTCAATAATATTTTTAAGCGTCTTCATGCTTTTAATACAGTATAAGATTAATTTCTTTAACATGTCTTGCACATCAATACCATGTAAATTAATAGCAAGTACTTTGAACAATTTTTTTTTTAAATATTAAATTATAATTAGATAGTAATATAAAATAAATTTGCATACTAACCAACAACGGATCAATTATAGAAAGTTTGGTCCTTAAAATCATTGTGCATCATAAAATTGCAATCTCACAAATTTTAATACACTCCACGAATAAATTCAGCACATAGTGAACTTCAATTTTGCAACTTGAAAATTAAATTCAGATCTCCATCATACATGGAATCTTATATCTTTCCCTTGATCGTCAGGATAAACTAAAAGGTTCATACCAAAGTCTTACGTCTTTCTTCTTTTTCTTAGTGATCATTTATGTGGGATATTAAATTTCTTACGAGAGTCCGTCGATGTAATGACCCATACGTCATTGCGAGGAAAATAAGTACGTAACATCTTAACTAGCCTAAGTTGGGGGCAGGAAGGTGTTGATTGGGTGATAGTGAAAATTCTGAGGTGGGAGTTGTCTGAGTGCAGGAATTGCGAGCTACTGGTTAGGGGGACCGTTGCAGCGTGGGAATTTCTGCTACAGCGAGATCGTTACCACGGTCGCAAGTCCGCCATACCGGAACAAGAGAGTGGTCGTTGGATCCATCGTGGCGGTGACCTGAACACCATAGAGGGTCCACTGCAGCAGAAAAGTGACCGCTGCAGCGGACAATGGGAATCAGTAAGTGGATTTTAAGTGGTATTTCAGTGGTTTTACCCCATTATTCTAAGGCACAAAATTCTAAGAGTTGGAGTCGATTTTAACAAAGAGTATAACAATTCCCCTTCTCAAGGTAAGAAACTCGACTTACTTCTTCTACGTTCGATTCCTTAACACCTATGAATCAAGGGGGATCACTAATGGTGAAATTGCTAGCAAAAGAACCCTAGGTTGGTAGAACTAGGGTTGAATAATGAGGAACTAGTGGGTGTTGATTCCAAGGTTAAGAAGAGAGTAATGATCACTCCCTGAGGTGAAGTTCTTGTAGAACTTAAGAAGTCCATGTGAGACTTGATACCTAGAACTAGGTGAAATTGGGACCTTTACCCTTAGAAACTACTTTGAAAAGGGTTTGAGGGAGTAATGTTAAATATTTAATGTCGTGAGAAACGAGGTGGACTATGATAATGGGTAGAATGGGGGTGGCTTTGAATTCCCAAAATCCTTGATTTTGGAAGTAGACTATTGAATTATCTTAATCTCTTTTTTTTAGTATTTGAACGTTTGAAGGTGTTCAGGAAAGGCAAGACTCCAGCAGAGTGATTGGCATTCGAATCCTCCAAATCGAGGTAGGTTATGGTTTAGAAAGAGTTAGACCTTACATAATGACTTGTGTAGATGTAGAATAATAATGTGTATATTGGTCTCTAGACCTTAAGAATTGTAAAATCGTCTTTGTTGAATTCCCTGATTGAATGACCCTAATGCGATGTTGTTACATGTGTAATATGGAAGTAAATGTGGATAGTTTGTTCATGTCCTTTTGTATTTATTGAGAATGATCTCAAATTGTTTGAATGTTTAAATTAATGGAGGTAAGATGAGGCCTCCGTTATGTCAATGAACTTAATGATAATATATCAATTATGAGAATGAAAGTGAATTTTATGAATGTCCTGAGATGAGTGGCTCATGCCCGAGGAGAGCATCGGAGTGAGCAATGATAGTTGAGTGGCTCGTGTTTGAAGGGAGCATCCAAACGAGCAGATGAGTGTGAACGGGTACCACACCGGTACAATACATGAATTTCTAGAGTCCTCTGTAGGTCATGACTAGAAGGGCATAAATAAGTTCCTTGGGCATGTGTGTACGTCGATGTTCAATGATTGAGTATTCATAGTGATGTGA
>JACEIK010001883.1:127874-146293 GCA_018107945.1 Datura stramonium
ATATTAGTTCAAATAAATATTGTGGATTAATTTAAATTCAATAAATATGAATTTGATTAGTGGTCCAATTTCATTAGGCTAGTCAGTTGATCTAGGCTACAAATGATGAGCCCACTTTAATAGTCCAAGGTCCACATAACAATTAGCCCTTCTTAAAGTCCAGACCCATTCCACATGTCAAATGAGGTGGCAATCCAATTCAATTAAATGAGACCTTAAAATCATGTCACGTGTCAAAATGAAGTGGCAATCCAAGTCAAATAAATGAGCCACTAAACTCATGCCATGTGATAAAATGAGGTGGCAATCCAAGTCAAACAAATGAGCTACTAAATCATTCCATGTGTCGAATGGTGTGGCAATTTAAGTTAAGTTAACAAACCAATAAAATTATGCCAACTATGTGGCATGCTCTGGCCAATCAAATTAAAGTTTGTCACCAAGGAATATGATTGGTTAGTTCAAACTGACCAATCAAATCACACAATGTCATCACTTCTACAACTATAAATAGGGGTCCTCATAACTCACAAAGGGACCTGAATTAAGAACAAGAGCAAGAAGAGAGCTCGTGGATCAAAGAGCACAAATTCTCTACAAGCTATAAGTTCAAGCTACAAGCTAAAATAATCAAGTTCAAGCAATAAAGTTCGATATTAATATCAATAACAAAGGCAAATATCAATACTTTTAATATCAAGTTACTTGTTCGTGAAAAATAATTCAAAAGACGAAGATTCAAGATCAAGCTTCTTAGGCCCTTTATTCCAAATTAAATCCAATTTCAACATAGTTCATATTATTGTTGGAAGAATCAAAGTATTATATAGAGATTGTAACACTCATCATACTTGATTTTCCTATCTTGATTATTATTTTTCTTGACTCAAAAATTTATCGCCTACAAATTGTAGTATGCTTAGTGAGACCATCTCTACTTCTGTTATTCATATTAAGTTTCAAGAACACAAAAAATGGCATCTAAAAAAGTTGACTCTACATGTGTTGCTGCTAAGGCTACCGATTTCAAGTTTTCCTCTAAGGTGGAGAACATACTGGATGTTACTATGGGAAGTGTGGGGCCCATCACTAGGAACAAAGCAAACTTGCTAGGACAACAAGCACTTCAAATGTTGTTTGCGTTAGTTCCTGCCTTGGATCTTCGATCCTCAAAGGGGGGGGGATATTTTTTTTGAGTGAATTGGAAGAAGGAGATGATATCACCGAGATAGTTGAAAAGACATTGGCTCAACTTAACTCATTCAAGATTAAGAACTCCACCATTCAAAGCGATGATGATATTTTGATCACCAGATCTTTCCTAATTACTCTACGTGACCTATTCGAGGGAGAATCCATGCTTTGCTCCATCATCTACAACGACTATCCAAAAAATGGTGACTAACACCTCAACTATTGAAGAACAACTTGCAAGCTTGACAAAGACAATTGAAGTCTTAACAAAATATGTACAAGATTAGGATAATTGAATTATCAAATTGACTAATAGAGTTGAAAGTGGGATGGAGGGGGATTCAAGTCACGCGCCTGGGAAGCTTCCTATGGCACAAGACAAAGGGGATTCATCAATGAAGTGAGTGCATGTTGCTGATGAAATACAAGTATTCGTTGAAGGATTGATTCCAATTCATCAATTGAATGACTTCACTATAGGAACAATTAAAGACAAGTATGATATTGCTTCCAAGTCTTTCCTTACATTTTTGAAGCCATAAACTGTTAGAATCGATAGCTTGAAGATTCCTATAGGTTATCAACCTCCAAAATTTCAATAATTTGATGGTAAGCAAAGTCCAAAGTAATGTCGTGTACTTTGTTGAAACTTGCAATAATGCTGGAACCTATGGAGATTATCTTATTAAATAATTTGTGCACTCCTTTCAAGGAAATGCCTTTGATTGGTATACAGATCTCGAGGATGGTTCCATTGATAGTTGGGAGCATCTTGAACATGAATTTCTTTATCATTTTTATAGCACAAGGCGTACTATGAGTATGGTTGAACTTACGAATATGCATCAGTGGAAGGGTGAACCTATCATTGATTTCATAAATCGATGGAGGAATGCAAGCCTCAATTGCAAAGATAGACTCAGCGAAACTCTAAAATAGAAATGTGTATTCAAGGGATGCACTGGGGCTTCTTTATATCCTGCAAGCTATCAAGCCCAAGTATTTTGAAGAAATTAGCTACACGTTCTTATGATACGGAGTTAAGCATGTCCTCAAGCAGAAATCAAGGACCGCCTGTTTATGATCCTCACAAAGGGAAAGACAAGCTAGAAGTAAAGAAAAGGGGCAAGTTTTCACCAAAGTCTAAGAATAAAGAGTCAATGAATATTAATTCCCCACCACTGAAGGTCCCTACAAAGAAAAGAAAGAAGCAGGGTGTGAAGATTACATCTTTCCAAAATAACATTGTTCGAAAGTTAACCTTGAAGGAAATGCAAGAAAAGAGTATCCATTCTTGGACTCAGATGTTCCAGTGATTTTTGAAGAACTCCTTGCATTGAAACTCTTTGAGCTACCTAAAATGAAGAGGCCAGATAAAGATGCAAGGATTAATGATCCAAATTACTGTAAATATCATCAATTGATGAGTCATCCTATTGAAAAGTGTTTCATCTTTAAGGAAAAGGTCGTGGACTTGGACCGTGAAGGAAAAATATTACTAGAGGATGAGAAAGAAAGTTTGAATGAAGTCTCTATCACTTTTTGTTCACTGGATCCTGTCATTCTTTGTAATTTTGTCGAAGTACATAAAGGTTGTGATTCCTAGTTGCATCACCAACAAATATGATTAAATTTGTTGAATTTGAATCAATTGATGTTAGCGCATCATTACTCCTCCATATGATGAACAAAGTAATATTAGAGGGAAGCTAACCTCGCAGTGACCATACAGATGATGAAGGATGGATTTTGGTGACATGACGGAGACGCCGCAAAGCAAGCTTGCAAAAAGAGACAAGTAAACAGGTAACGAGAGTTAAGACAATGAAAAAACCCAAAAATCAAAACATGAAGAAGTACGCGAAGAAAGCAAAAAATTTATGTGAATCACTATCAAAGGTCATGTTGTCCATTAACATTGGGGGAATTCTTACCAAGCTGATTTCACCGAAATATTCTCATTGTGATGCCAAGGCCTCATGTTGTAATCATTGTGATGCCAAGGCCTCATGTTATAACATTGATAAAGAAGGGACACAAAATCAAGACTTATCACTATCTCCAGTTCCATTGCATAAAAAACCAGTCGAGTCCCTCTTTGAAGAAGTGGACAGTTGTGATGCAAAAATCATATTCACCAATGATAATCTTTTGTTGGGTGAAACCTTGCATAATCATCCTTTATATATGTTATGATTTTTGCAGGGGCATAAAGTAAATAGAATTATGGTTGATGATGGGTCTAGAGTCAATATTATCCCAATTTGCATTGTGAAAAAGCTTGGGATCTCGGTAGATGAACTATCTGAAAGTCGTTTGATGATTCAAGGATTCAATCAAGGGGGCAAAAAGCAATAGGTGCGTCAGACTAGAAATCAGCATGGCAGATATACATTCGACAGAATGGATGCACGTGATCAATTCAAAGACCTCATACAATAACCTGCTAAAAAGGCCATAGATACACGAGAACAAAGTGGTTCCTTCCACCTACCATCGGTGCTTTAAGTACTTTAAAGATGGGGTTCAAAAGAAGATAGTTGCTGATGATGAACCTTTTCCTGTGGCAGAAGCATATTTTATAAATGCAAAATTCTACTCCTAAAGAATCGTATCTCAAAAGAAGCTGGATATGGTAGAACCGTGCCGCTAAAAAAGGTTGATATTGCAAAGAAGGTTGATGCCTCTGCTGGAGATACAAAGATTATTGTTGAAAAGGATCGAGTGCTTTCTGATATGAACAAAGTACCAAGATAAATGTTGAATCTTCAAGTAAAGAAGTTACTCATGTTCTTCACTATGTCCCAAAAGTAAAAAAGGTTGAGGGCCCGTCTTCAAGATTGCAACATAATGTTTTAGGGAGATTAACTTTTTCTATCAAATAAATTGATGCAATCAAATCAACTTTGAAATGGGTGGAAGGGTTGGTCAAATCATCAAACCATATTCCACATGAGACACTTCCTAAAAAGCGCATAGATGAGGGTTTTGACCCAAATGCCTATAAGTTGTTGGGAAAAGTTGGGTATAATCCAAAGAAACCTTCTAAACTAGGAAAGATCCCGCCTAAAACTAATGAAAAGGGAAACCATGGATTAAAACCTACTCACAAGCTGATAATAGATAAAGGGTATGCTACCAAACAATTGTGTGAAGATTTGGATTACAAAAAACCATTACCAATCCGTATAAGAAGGGAAAGCAACAACTACATTACCATTGAAGAAGAGTGTACGATGTCTAACAAAAGTCCCTTTGTGTTTAAGCGGCTTACCAACCCAACTTTAAGAACTTCAGTTTTTAATAGATTGGGACCATTAAAAGGGAAATACAAGCGCCAAGCAAATAAAAGGACGGATGCACCGATTTACATAAGAAAATAATTTTTTTCAGAGGATTGCCTAAGTTTGACTCCTTCTAGAATGAGTCGAGAAACAAAACTCGTAGTTTCATGTGGAAATGTCATCAAACCAAAAACTCATACTATAATCCATACTAAGGAGCATGATGAAGATGAGGAAAGAGTAGGATTATCATGTCACATCACAATCTATGAAGAGGAAAGTACCTCTCTTCATGCAGACGTTAAGGCAAGGTTTGCTGACGTTCATGCATGTTATCACATATCTTTTGATCATGGTGATTCTAAAGAAGATGAAGGTGCTAAAGATGCACCTCCTGAGCTTGAGGAAGGAGTGAAGACTACTGTTGATGTATTGAAGAAAGTCAATCTTGGGAGTGATAAAGATTGAAGGACCGCATGTGTAAGTGCCTCTTTGAATGATGATGAAGAAAATAAATACATTGAGTTTCTTATGGAGTTCAGAGATGTATTTTTTTGGAGTTATAGGGAGATGCAAGGTTTAGATCCCAAAGTTGCAGTTCATTAATCTCGCTATAAAATGAGCTACTCGTCTTGTTAAACAAGCTCAGTGTTGATTTAGACCTGAACTGGTTGCCTTGATTAAAACTATAAGTCAAAAAGCTCCATCGAGGTAGGTTTTATTCGTGAAATCAAGTATGCCACATAGATTTCAAGCATTGTACCTGTAAGAAAGAAGAATGGGCAAATTCGAGTTTGTAATCTTAAAAATGCATGCCCCAAGCATGAATTTCTCTTCCAATCCCTGAGCTTATGATTGATGGAACGACTGGGTATGACGTAATGTCTTTCATGGATGGTTCATCTAGGTACAATCAGGTTCATATGGAACCAAAAGATGAATAATTTACAGCCTTTTGCACTCTTAAAGGTATATATTGCTACAAGATGATGCCTTTTGGGTTGAAGAATGCTGGTGCTACTTATCAACAAGCCATGCAGAATATTTTTGATGACATGCTTCATAAAAATGTCGAGTGCTATGTTGATGACCTGGTGGTGAAATTAAGGAAAAGAGACAACTAATTGTATGACTTGAGAATGGTGTTTGAACGACTTCAAAGGTACCAACTCAAAATGAATCCTTTGAAATGCGCCTTCAGATTTACTTCTGAAAAGTTCCTAAGATTTATTGTTTGACATCGAGGGATCAAAATTGATCAAGCTAAGATAGATGTTATTTTGAAGATGCCTGAGCTTGAAGATATTCATGAGTTAAAATCTTACAAGAAAATTTGGCGTACCTTAGGAGGTTCATTTCAAAGCTAGTTGGGAGATGTTAATCATTCAGTCGTCTTATGAATAAAGATGTTCCTTGTCAATGTGACCAAGCTTGCACAAATACTTTCGAGAGCATAAAATCTTACCTGGTGAAAACTCTAGTTCTTGTAGCTACAATACCTAGAAAACCATTGGTATTATATGGTATTATATATTGCAACATAAGAAAGGTCAGTAGGAGCGCTTCTAGCACAAGAAAATAATAAAGGGAAAGAAAATTTTCCTTTATTATATGAGTAGAATGATGACATCGAATAAGGTGAAGTATTCGCCCATTGAGAAGTTATGTCTGACACTTGTATTCTCGATTCAAAAGCTGTATCATTACTTCCAAGCTCATGTTATGCGACTAATCTCAAAAGAAAATCCTATCAAGTTTGTTATGTCCAAGCCCATCTTAGGTGATCGACTAGCAAGTTATATCTCTCAAAAAGTAGTGAAAGGACAAGTGCTAGTAGATTTCTTGGCTGACCATCTAATTCTGGATTATTGAGAATTATCCGATGAACTACCTGAGGAGGATGTGGTGTTGATAGAAATTCAACTTCCTTGGAAGATGTACTTTGATGGTGCTGCACATTATGAAGGAGTTGGTGCTGGGTATTTTTCACTTCCTCTGGGGAAGTTCTTCCCTTTTCCTTCACTCTAACACAACATTGCTCCAACAGTGTCACTAAATATCAAGAACTCATACTTGGGCTCGAAATAGTTGTTGAGATGAAATAATTACAGCTGCAAGTCTTTGGAGATTCCAAGTTTGTGATCAATCAAGTTTTGGGTAGTTATGAAGTCAATAAACCCGAGTTTCTTCCTTATTGCAATTTTGCCCAAAAGATGATAAGCTGGCTTGGAGAGGTGACTATCCAGCATATCCTAGGACGGAAAATAAAAGGGCTGAAGCATTTAGTATTTCCCAATCAAATGCAAGTCTCCATTTGCCAAAGATGGGTGGCACCACCACCAAATGAACATAAAGAATAATTTTCTCATATCATCACAACCTCTGAGGTTGAAATTGAAGACCGGAGACAACTAATAATTGATTACTTGTTCTACGGGATATTGCCAAAGGATCTTCGAAGGAAGACAAAAATCCAACGATGAGCCCCTTACTTTCTTTATTATAAGGATACACTCTATAGACGATCATTTGACAGTGTTCTCTTATGTTGTTTGAGAATGAAAGAATCTATTTAAGCCATGTAAGAAGCACATTCTGGAGTATGTGGAGTACATCATCTAGGCCAAACTTCATTTTTATATAAAAAGGATGGGGTATTACTGACAAGATATGGTGAAATATTGCTTGAATTATGCCCGAAGGTGTAAATCTTTCCAATTTCATGCAAATTTCATACATCAACCACTAGAAGTATTGCACCCGACTGTTGCATCATGGCTGTTTGAAGCTTGAGGTTTGGATGTTGTTGGACCATTACCAAAGTCTTCTGGTGGACTTTGTACATTCTGGTTGCAACTGATTGCTTCTTGAAATGGGCAGAAGTTGTTTCACTTAAAGAAGCAAAAAAGGAGAATGTATCAAACATCATCCGAGTCAATATTATCTATTATTTTGGCAGACCTCAATATATATATTGACAGAAAATGGTAAACCATTTAGTAATAAGTTGATGACTAAAATATGTGACCTTTTTGGCTTCAAGCAATGCAATTCCTCTATGTATTATGTTGTTGCCAATGATCTCGCTGAAGCATTTAACAAGACACTTTGCAACTAGTTAAAGAAAGTCATCTCCAAGTCTTAGCAAGATTGGCATAAGAGAATGGAAGAAGCTCTTTGGGCTTACAGGACAACATATCGCACACCAACGCAAGCGATTCCTTATTCACTTATTTATGTAGTTGAAGTAGTCCTTCCACTTGAGTTTCAAATTCCATCATTGCAACTTGCTTTTCAAGAAAGACTCACTGATGAGGAGAATGCTCAATTACGCCTTGAAGACTTGGAAGCTCTTGATGAAAAAAGACTAGAAGCTCAACAAAACTTGAAATTTTATCAAGCCCACCTATCTAGATTTTTCAATAAGAAGGTTTGTCTTAGATGCTTCCAAACGACTGATCAAATCATCATTGTAAGAAGGCCCATTATTATTTCTCATCAATCTAAAAGAAAGTTCTCTACTAAATGGGACCTATGTTGTGCATGAAGTGTACTCAAATAGAGCTTACAAGCTTGTCGAATAGGTGTGAATTGGCCCCATCAATGGGAAATTCATGAAGAGATACTATCCTTGAAGAAAAAGAAGCCCGCTCCTTAAGGCACGAGTATAAACTACATGTTACTCCTAGCCACCAAGAGTATAAATGCATGACTCCAACAAAAAGTCCGCTAAGTTGAAAACCTCTCAAGAGGCAGCCTAGATAAAAATTAGGAAACTAAAAAAATAAATAAAAATAAAAAATACAGAATGACTGATCCTCTTCATCGAGGTACGTAGGTAGCTTAGAGTTTTATTCTAAGTTTAGCTCATGAGTTTAAACACATATATCACTCCAAGTGATGTTAATGAGATAGGAGATGAGATAAAATACACCTGACCAATACATAGAGATTATATCTATAGGGGGTTCTTTCTTTTTAACTTCGAGCCTTCATCAAACGTTGATGGTTCAATAAAATGGGGGCAAACCTCCGTGGAAAATTAGTTTTCCTAACATGATGACTATATCTTTTAGCAAGTTGTCAAATTCGCAAGTCAGATTCTTCAAATTTGCAAAGTCCTTGAGTTTTAGGTTCAAATCCACTACATTGGCAAATCTGGAGTTATCAAGTTGCCAGCATTCAAAGCCGATTTCAAAAAATTAATCTGGAATATTTCTGATCGTTTTAAAATTTATGTTTCGAATATTTCTGGATTGATAAGTCTAATTCCTGGAAAATCAAGTGGATTATAATTTCGGCATTCCTTTGTCAAGATATAATTTCTTTGGCGAAGCCGCATAAACTGGAGTTGTCAGCTTGCCAGCACTTGAAGCTAATTTCAAAAAATAATCAGGAATATTTCTGATAGTTTCAAAATCCAAACATTGAAATGTCCTAGAATAGGAAGTCTATTTCTTGAAAAATCTAATGGATTATAATTTCGACGTTCCTACGTAAAGATACAATTTTTTTGGTGAAACCGCCCAAATCTGGAGTTGTCAATGTGCTAGCATTCAAAGATGATTTCAGAAAATTAATCTAGGTATTCTTGATGGTTTTAAATCTGAATTTTGGATATGTTCTAGATTGAGAAGTTTAATTTCTGACAAATCAAGCAGATTGTGATTCTAACATTCATGCATCAAGATATAATTTTTTGGTATGCGAGCAAATTTAAAACTATCAATGGATCAACATTCAAAGTTAACTTCAAAACAAAAAAAAAATTTAAACAAAAATAAAATAGACTTTATTCTTAATAAGAGTATCCGCTAATGAATTGAATGCAAAAAGAGAGAGAGAGAGAGAGAGCAAGCAATTTTTTTTTGGACTAATCTAAACATAATTTGTAATTGATTAAGTCTTGGTGCATAGCTTCCAACCACTCCTTCTTCCACTCTAAATTATATAAGTCATCAGCATTCAACAAGTTTGCATCATTGCATGATCAATATTCTTTTCAGTAGTTGAGACTCCTAATTTGGCTTCTTCAACTTCTTTCTCGGTAGCTTCTAAGAAGACTTTTAAATCCTTCTCTTTTCTGTGCAACTTTTCTATCTTCTCTTTCACCTCTCTTAGAGATTAACGGATAGAGGAAACTTTTTCAATCTTGCATGTTCTTCAAAAATGGCATTTAAAAGATGTTCTCCAGCTGTTATGGACAACCTTTTTTCTTGCAGCCTCCATATCCTTACCATGTAGAGTCGATCGTGCCTAGTCATGTATAGCAGCAAGATCAGAAAAGGACTTCATTAATTTCATCAAAGGGAAAACGTCTATATCCTTGTCATCCATCTCCTCGAGAATCATTTGAACCTCTTATTTAAGAGAGGAAGCACAATCTACATCACTTCCAGAAAGCTTACCCCAAATCATAGTCTAAAGTTTAGAAATAAACATCTTTCGATAGTTTAGGACAACCTTCTTTCCGTCAAACACAAACACTACAGTTGTTGGATGTTGTTATACCCCAGAAGCTCAAAGATCGGACCGGGGAGTTGAAATGGGAAAATTGTGGAATTGATGTTGCAGGCAGAGGATGAGTCGTGGGAAGACTCGTGAGGAGACCCCACGAGTCGTCAAGTGACTCATGGGCAGGCCTAGAATAAATGAAGAATCACCCCACGAAGGAGAGAACAACTCGTGGTCAGCCACCACGAGTCGTCATGTCACTAGTGGGGTGATTTTGGAGTTAAATTGGAAGAAGTAACCAGTGTGCCTAACGGATGGGACCCCATGAGTCGTGGCTAGTCCCAACGACTCATGAGGTGAGTCGTGAGCAAGCAGGTTGAAAAGTAAGGCAGTGTACATGACGGATAGTGACCACGAGTCGTGGTCTCAAGGAATAAGTCGTTATGTCCCCAGCAGATAAGTTAACCAGTGGACTTGATAGGCGACTCGACGAGTCGTTGGCCGTCCTGACGAATTGTCAGGTCACCCATTAGGGTCACCTGACAGTTATTTTCTATGAAATAGTAAGGGCCTTCTCGTAATTTCCTAAGTTCCTAAGATATATACTACATTGTTTAAGGCCCGTTTTAGTGGGTTTTAAGAAGGGTAAAATCTATTCTAAGCCATTATTCTCATGCATGGAAGTTTGAAGGTTTGAAGAGGAGATTCAAGGCAAAATCTCAAGGTGTCTATAGGAATCTCAGCTTGGTCTATTAGAGGGTGTTAGAATTCACCATTTCGAGGTATGTAAGGCTATGAGCGGGTGTCTTATTCTACACTCATACTCAATTTCTATCAAGATGTGATAAATTATCTATGATCAAGTATGGGTTTTTTTACCCAATTGCATAATTCTTTAATCTCTACACATGGGTATGATTAAATTATAGTTATATTTATTAACTGTGAAGCTTGGGTAGATTTTAAAGTGTTTTCAATCCAAATTGTGATCTCTAATTTATGAAATTGAATGCTCATGAATTAGAGGTTCATGAAAGAAGAGATTGATGTTGAATATATGATGATGATGAGATTTAATGATGAAAAACATATTTCTAAAGCTACCCATGTTTATGATGTTGTTTTCAAAATAAAATGTGTAGATCCTAGCATGATAAAGCTTTGGGCAATACCCACATGATGATTTTCCGGATATAAGCTTACTACATTGTTTGAAGTGAAGTTTTTCCAATTTTTTTTTATAAATTCTAACTTGTGATATGTTGGGTTAAATATTTATACATGTAGCTTACCATATGATTTGGGGTAGATGCTCCCACCTATGATTGAGCTTGTGCTATGTTTTAAAATAAAGCTTCTCATATGCATGAGTTCATAAGTGAGATGTATGTCACTATCTAGCTTTGTCAAAGGACAATGTTGAGCTTCATTTTCATATGATGTCGAGTCTATGCATGATTTCATTAATGATCTTTGTCAATAGAAAATGTTGAGCTTTGTTTCATATGATGTTGAATTATGCATGATTTCATATTGAGCTTCATCATTAGACGATGTTGAGCTTCGTCATTAAACGATGTTGAGCTTCATTATATACGATGGAGAGCATTTCATGATTTTGGGAGAAGAGTCTAGCACCGAGCGGGTTGAGGGTCAATCACCCTATGCCCCAAAATTACGCGCCAACGTAGGTTGATACTATTATATTAGTGGGACCTCCCTTGTGAGCTATCCTCGGCCCGATTGGCCCTTAAGCTTGATATCGATATTATGGTATCATCCATCACCCTGGATAGGTTATGGACGACTTTACCCACTTGAGTGTGATAGTTGGGACCACATAAGCTCTATCGTGGTATGCCTGTAAAGTGACAAGTCTCCCATTGTCTATATCGTTCATATTTGTATATTCATTTCTCATGATGTTTACCTTATGCATGTATGTTCTAAAAGTAAGGTTTGGCTCATTTTTTAGCTTTTGATATAAATGTCATGTTTTAGCTTTGAGTCATTCGAGTTAGTCATGATGTTATAAAGCTATGCATAGTCATATTATGATAAGATATATGAATTCAGAAAGAATGCATGTATGCGCTTCCTCTCATGTTGAAAGCTTATGATATGTATAAAATGTTTTAAATGAATTATTCTACTAGAGGTTTTACTTACCTTGCATACTCAGTACATTCCACGTACTGACCGCATACTCTCTATGCTGGACCATTTCATGATGCAGGACCCGGTTCTCAGGTTCGGCCCCGTTCATAGTCGCTGTTCAGAGTTAGCACCTGCTTATTTGGTGAGTCCTCATCTTTTGAGGACTAGACCTGTAGTTGTTTTGGATGTCCTTTCAGTCTCTATTGTTGAGCTAGTTGGGGGTGTTTTCCCATCAGCTCATCTAGATTACAAGCTTATCAGACTTAGACATGTATTCAGCTTCAGATATTTGTTCTGTTGTTATATTAAGTTTGACTTTCTTTGAGTTTATAATTATGTTTTCTTCATGTTTATGGAATGAGTTAGTTGAATGATCATGCCATGGGTCAACTTGGGGTCTCTCAGGGTCCCTTGTCCCGTGTCTACGATCGGAGCCTCCATTCGGGTCGTGACAGATGTATTTGAAAATAAGAACTCAGCCTCGCTCTCACTCCATCGTGAGGAATATAAGTTGCCTCTTTTTTTGTTTACCTATAGAAGATGATTTTATTGGGTTTAGAATAGAAACATACTCACCACTCTCTTGTGGTCCTCCTCGTGGTACAGCTCCAACACAATTTGACTGTAAAGGTAAAACAAATAATTAGTAAAAGTCACTACGACATGTTGGGCAAACTTAGAGTTTTAAGCATACCTCTTTAAAATGAAATTTCAAGGTCCTCAAAGGGATATAAACACTGTCAGGAGTCTCAAGCACCGCTAAATTTGCACCTCCTGATTTGTCTGAATGTGACCTCACATTTCTCCAACAATGATTTTCATGACTACTAGCACTCTCGCCCTAAGATGATCTCTTTTTAGAATTATGAGAAATTACAGTTAGTGGAAAAGAGACTTTACCAACCTGGTTATCTTGATCATATACTTGTTCAGTTGGAGCCTCTATAAGTAACTGAGGTTCCCCCTCCCTTTTTCATTGCTCGGATAACATGACCATTAAGTTGAGAGATGTCCAGTCTTTGGGGTTGTATTGCTACATCCTTGATGTTTGACATCCGAAATTTCAGTAGAAAGTGGCCCAGCTATATCCACCAAGGTTTTCAAGTAACCATCGAGAAAACTCCCACATGTTTTCGACCACCAAGTCTTATAGTCATCTGCAAAGAGTTTCTTCACATTAGGTGTAACAGGAGGAAAAGTCGCATGAGACATCGATCGATGTTGCAAATTCACCAATATATGAGTCATTCAGCTAATGAAACATTACAATTATCATATGCTGAAGCACCTGAGATTCTTTGATAAAACCCAAATTGATGACTGAACTGGTATAGACTATATAACTCGATAATGACTGAGTTTCCATTTTTTAAAGAGAGATAACCAAAGTGGATTCTCATGAATTAATTTAACTCCAACTCTGGTGCATCACTATTGTCAACATAGTTACAGGGCTCAAAATTATTTAATATAGTAGAAGTCCAAGCTATGTTATCTATTTGATCGATGTGTTTCCTTGCGTCCTTTTTGTCAAAGTACTACGCAACACCCTCTCCTGAAAATGCCACCATAGGTGGATTAGACGGTCCATTTGCAAGTGAATAATGAGTCTTGAAATAATGAGCAAGCCAATGATAAACATAATGGATGGAAAAGCGAACTCTGACAAGATCAAGTTCACGAACGACGAATCTTACTAAGAGTACTATAGATGCTTGCTAAAACGGGCACTGCAAGACTGATCTTCCTTTTAGTAGCCATCATAGTTGCTATTTTAAAAGTCTCTAGTTGAATAAAATCACTCTCTTTAGAATGAAGCACGAAAGCACAGAATCAACATGAAAAAAATGCTACAAGATATGTTTTCTCCTTCTTTACAGGCCTCACCCTAAGTTTAGAAAATACCCCATCCTCATCTCTTGACCATTGAGATATTTTAGATATAGTCTCGATAGGGTTGTGCATAGATTTTAAGCATGCAGTCTTCTTCTCCCTCATCGGCGGAGTGAGTTCGTACTTTAGAGCTTTCTTGTACCAAAATCCTATCCACTTGCTCAAAGAGACTCTTGAGTTGTCAGTCTTTCTCTATTGTAAATGGTGAAAAGCTGTGAACAAATACTCACAAACTAGAGGAATATATTTTTGGTCTTTCACATCAACACATGTGAGTTTCATAGCCTCGGGAATGACTTTCTCATAGAAGAAACCTCCAATTGGCAAGCGTCCAAGGGTATATAAGTCCCATAAAGAAATAGATAGTTCACCAAAAGATGTAAGAAGTGTATTCATCTTCATGAACCTCGCCTCATAAAATGCTTGTAATATATCTGAATTTTGATCATAGGTGAAAAGTGAGGCATAAACGACATCATAAATGTCTGCGATAACTAAGACTTCCTGACTTCTACTGAGTGTATCCTCAACCCACTTCCAATACCCTAGAATATGATAATATTCACTCTCGAACACTACTGTCTCTCCTTAACTTATTTCTTCTCGGACTATGCAATGACCCAGGCTAGGAAGAGCACTTGCAATATTTGTGTAAACATGGTGAGGCCCCTAAAGAGAATATATCTAAGAAGATCGAGCTGAAGTAGGTTTGCATTCTGAAGTCCAATTTTTCATATGAAGTGAGTTCCTAAGAAGTGGCCACAGACCTGCATATTATCCAGTCAAGGGAGTTTGAACCAATAATTTTATTTACACTGCACGACTTTCATTACTCTCAATAATAAGATACTTAAGTTTGGACGAAGGAGAGGTGTAGTCTCTAAAATTTACCATTTGGTTACGCTGCAAGTACAAAAAAATCACTATCACCATCCAAATCAAAGACACGAGGATGAACATAAAAATCATGACAAATATGTTCATAACAAAAATCTTGAAGTGCAGATGAAATTCATCCTATACTATGCCTCAAGTTTGATTTTTTTCCAGGAATATAATCAAAATCTTAAGGCACGGATGAAATCCATTCTGTACTATGCCTTAGGTCCAATTTCTCTAAGATCATAACCAAAATCCTAAAGCACGGATGAAATTCATCTTATACTACGCCTTAGTTTCGGTTTATTCAAGATTATAACCAAAATTCTAAAGCACTGATGAAATTCATCCTGTACTACGCCTTAGGTATGGTTTCTCAAAGATCATAATCATAATCTTAAAGTGAGAATGAAATTCATCTTGTACTACGCCTTAAATATGGTCTTTTGAAAAGGAAAATATGGATATTCCATCAATAATGGATATTCCGGTGATATTAGTCCACTTTCATTAAATCAGAACATGTCCTTTTGACCTAAAAAAGAGTACAACAAATTACCTTTGCATATTGATACTTGAAAGCCGCACTGCTTGCAAAAGAGAGTAGAGACCGATGCTATAGGAATGAAAATCCCAAAACTATTTATAGATGCAAAGAGGTGGCAGGTGTTCTTTTCCTAGGATAATTACAATTCCTTTTCTATTATAAATATAAAGGGAATCATACTTTACTTTCCACTCTTTCTCTATTCTAATTAGACAATGCTAGTGGAAACTTTGGTGTTGATAAAGGTCTGGTCAGGTGAATCTTTTTGATGCATATTTTAATATTAGCAGAATCTCACTTACCAAAATCATCTTACTTTAATTATTTTAAAGTATTACATAAATATATCCATGGTGCACTTTAAGATATGTGTTGGATAATTAGAATTTGTCATATTTCAAGCCTAGTCTCTGAGAAATTTTATAATCGGCCAAATTTTATTGGATTTACATCTGTAAAATAATTTAAATTATATTAAATTCAAGATATATTAGTCCAAATAAATATTGTGGATTAACATAATTGGATTAATTATTTAAATTCTATAAATATGAATTTGATTAATGGTCCAATTTCATTGGACTAGCCCATTGATCTAGGCTACAAATGATGAACCCACTTTAATAGTCCAAGGTCCAAATAGCTATTAGCCCATCTTAAAGTCCAGACCCATGTCACATGTCAAACGAGGTGGCAATCCAAGTCAAATAAATAACCTATTAAAATTATGTCACGTGTCAAAATAAGGTGGCAATCCAAGTCAAACAAACGAGCCACTAAAATTATGCCATGTGACAAAATGAGGTGGAAATCCAAGTCAAACAAATGAGCCACTAAATTATGCCACTTGTTGAATGGTGTGGCAATCTAAGTCAAGTTAATAAATCAATAAAATCATGCCAAGTGTGTAGGTGACATATTACGGCCAATCAAATTGATGTTTGTCACCAAAGAATATGATTGGTCAGTTCAAACTAACTAATCAAATCACACAATGGCATCACCCTTACAACTATAAATAGGGGTCCTCATAACTCAGAAAGGAACCTAAATTAAGAACAAGAGCAAGAAGAGAGCTCGTGAATCAACGAGCACAAATTCTCTACAAGCTATAAGTCCAAGCTGCAAGCTCAAGCAATCAAGTTTAAAATCAAGATCAATAACGAAGGAAAATATCAAGGCGTTTAAGATCAAGTTACTTGTTCGTGAAATATAATTCAAAGACGAATATTCAAGATCAAGCTACTTAGGTCCTTGAATCCAAATCAAATCCAAGTTCAACATAGTTTATATTATTGTTGGAAGAATCAGAAGATTATATAGATATTGTAATACTCATCATACTTGAAATCAAATATTATATTTTGTTACACGATTTTCCTGTTTTGATTATTATTTTTCTCGAATAAAAAATTTGTCGTTTATAGATACCAAATTTAGTAACATACAGGATTTGAAAGATTATTTTCAAAGTTATAAGAACAGGAAATAGACTTATATTAATACTTGATAATTATCTTTATATCACAAAAATAATATATATGAGTACTTTTCTTGAATGGATAAATCATTTTTAAAAATTGATATGATAATTTGAGATACATTAAATACCTTTTATATGTACTTAATATTATTTAATGAGAAGAATAAAATATTAATGTTATTGGAATTATACTTAGAAACAATAAAATATAGAGTTACCCACGTACATAAATGAAAAATATTTAAAAACATGGGATGCTTCAATTATGTCTCGATATGAAGGAATATGTTTTCAAAAAATATTTTTTTTTAAAAATACGTGAGTTTATTACTTATTTTATTTTGTTTATTAATTAAAAGATTTTACTGTAAAATATTTTTTTACAATCTAAACAATCACTATGGAAGGTGGGATGAAGATGAGTTGTGTTTGAGACTTGGGAGAATACAATCAATTTGATATATCACTTGTGGAACTTATTTTTCCTACTGTCATGACCCAAATGGAGAGTCGTGCAGGCACCTAAAACAACTTGAGATCTATAGGAGAACTGATAACGCTCAAATCACACCTCCTTATGAAGTATGAAGCGGACCTTGTCAATAAAGAACCGAACTAGAGGTTGGGGTCGATCCCACAGAGAATATGGAAGGATGCAGAAGAACGCTAGTACTTAAGCTTTTTATTTAGTTATTTCCTAAGAGGGGGAATTTGTAAAATTAATAAATAACAATGTTGAGAAATTATTTGTTGTTTCCAAATTAATGCAACTAACTAGGGTAAGTGTTCCCCATGACTTCATAACAACAAGGTGTTATGTACTAGTGATCTATTCCGGTGCATAGCATGCAATATCGGTAAGTTAATTTCACCTAAATGGTTGGTCACTTATTTAGATGATTATCACCATGCAACTTGGTCCGTCTACGGGTGTATGCGTTACTAACCCTTACCCTTGATATTAGATTAGCCATTCCCGGACAAGGTCAAGCTATTAGATGAGGGTTGATAGCCTCAAATCTCTGTTGCTAATCTCTTTTCCCATTCACTACATCCTTGGTTCGGTAAGTAAGAATAAGACAAGTTCTAACATTTGCAACCGTTAAAAATCAATTAAAACGAAGGAAGAAACAGTACATGCATAAACTCCATTCAAGAATCACTAAGTATTTTACCTATGTGTGTTAATTTGTCATGGTTTTCACAACCCTAGTTGTGGTGGTTTTAGCCTATCACGTTTATAAGTAAATTAATAGATTTAACAAATAAAAGCAAAAATTAATACTTACAATGTTGATAGGAAGAAACTCACTTGATTATTGCAAACAATAAAGAAGAACAATTCAACAATCATCTCAAAGTTCAAAATGTAAGACACCAAACTTGTATCTAAAAACTTGAGACTTAAAACTCTAATCCTACTTGAATACTTTTGAACTTGAAACTTCAACTCTTGAAGACATGCTTATTACATGAAAATAAAGGGGTATTTATAGTAGTAGATTTATGTTTTCCTTGTTCCTTGATG
>JACEIK010001883.1:203142-217368 GCA_018107945.1 Datura stramonium
TGTAGATGTGTAAGGAAATCAACCTAAGAGTAAAGGTTGAGGCTCTGGTAGAAATGGAGAGGTAAGAGTAAATATTAGACCTTTTAAGGTAAAATGTGAGCTATATGCCCTGTGTCCATAGTTGATTTCAAGAACCTTTGAGAGATGTTAAATATGAACAAGACAATATTTAAGAGATAAGGTTGGAAATTAGGTAAAAAGTTAAGTGCGTATAAGAAATTCTTGAATAATGAACATGAGAGTAAATAATTAAGTAGCGAATTACGAATCCTGGTTGGAAAAGAATTTATGATGAATACGAAAAGTAAAACAAAAGGTTGTTTTTAGATGATAAGTGTTACGGTTTTTAATGAGTTAGGCAAATAGCAACCAAGATTTACCCTGTTCTAATGACATTTAGCAAAAACGGTTATAAATAAAGTTGGTTATGTTCAGTTGTGTTAAGCTAATGGAAGGCCAATAAAGTGTTAACTTCTTAAGAAATGATTAGAATCAAATATTTTAAGATAGTGACTCAAGTTAAGGAGAAGTTCTTCGTCGTCCTATTTTAAAAAATTATTTTTGATTATTTGTTTTATGAGTTGGAGTAACTTTCTCATGTTTTAAAGGATTTTTTTTTCTTCAAAGCTTCTAAACTGTTTATAATGCTGCTAAGCTTTTCTAAGCTCCACATATATTACAATCTTTCACATGAGCTTTTCCTATGTTGTCTGAAGAACGACTATAAGTCTTTATTTATCTTAAGGCAACCCCTAGACAGATGCCTAGCATTTGTATATTAAAGAGCTCCAGGTTTGAGATACACAAGTTATGTCTTCCTGTTCATAAGCTACCTCGAGATGTGATATGATGTGCAATGAATGAGGTATGCTTACAATTCTTGATATGAAAGTATGAAAGTCAAACGAGTATAAGCACTAAATAAATGCTAAGATTGTTAATAGAAAATGTTAGGTTAAGTTATTCCTTTCTGCTCCTCGTGTTAGAATTACTAGGAGATGTTTAAAATCATGAACGTGAGTCTACACATGTCATTATGATATTCTAGTTCTAGGAACTTCCCTAAAATTCATTCACAGCATATGTATGTATTTAAATTCTAAATGAAAAACCTATATATGTATGACATAATTGCAGTCATTGTGGTAAGATCCTACACATGTTATAGTTATTGATCGACATATTTTATGGTTTCTAGTATTCAGATAGATTTTATGAGCTCTGTCAGCTCCATTTATAATTGTGATTAATATTTTTTTATTTTACCCCGGTGTGGTACACTGGCTGGAGATCTTTTTATTTTACCCCGGTGTGGTACATCGGCTGAAGATATTTTTATTTTACCCCGGTGTGGTACATCGATCGGGGATATTTTTATTT
Organism: Datura stramonium; assembly: GCA_018107945.1. Lineage (NCBI taxonomy): Eukaryota > Viridiplantae > Streptophyta > Magnoliopsida > Solanales > Solanaceae > Datura > Datura stramonium. The sequence goes on from JACEIK010001883.1 coordinate 204,523, forward strand.
TACCATGGTCTGGTACATCGGCTGGAGATATTTTTATATCACCCCACTGTGGTACATCGGCTGGAGATATTTTTATTTTACCCCGGTGTGGTACACCGGCTGGACGAATTTTATATATGGATTACGGTTGGCTGGTTGCCGGCATTACATTTATAGTTTCTTTCTTGTGCATTTCTTAATTGCATTTTCATCTCATTATAGAGTCATTATCAGATTTCAGTTTCAAGGATTTCCGGTTGTTACCATTCCTTATTCCTGGTTCAGTTATCTTGAGTTCAGTTATGTTATAGTAAGTTGTTATCAATTATAGGTTACAGAGTTCCAGGTTATATTTATCCTTTATATGTTTATGTGCTAAGTCAGTTATTACAGGATTGTTATCTCATGGTTATAGTTTCAGCCTTACATCCCAGTACATTTCATTCGTACTAACGTCCCCTTACTTGGGGACCTGCATTCGTGTCGCAGGTGCAGGTAGAGGTCAGGATGGCCATTTGAGTAGTAGTTCGTTAGATAAAAAAATAGTTGGTATGCTCCTTTCTTCTTGGAGCTATGGCTTAGTTATTTATGCTTGAGTTTTGAGATGCAATTATTTGTAGGTCGGAGCCCTGTTCCGACCATCAGTCAATTTACTCTTTAGAGGCTTTGTTGACTTAGTGTGTACAATGTTATTCAGTTTGTGGCCTCGTCGGCTTGTTGTTACTTGGTTTAGCACACTAATTGCCTTGGTTGCATTTCCATTATTTACCCCGTATTTTTGAGACCTTAATTGTTCAGTTGATTATGACAGGTGGCTTGGATGGCCTAGGTGTTACAGTTACAGATGTCATATAACAGGCTTCTTGATCAATCATGAATCGAGTTCCAGTTGCGCCCTACCCCAGTTTTACGGTGTGACAGACTTGGTATCAGAGCGAAGTCGTATCCTAGGGAGTCCACAAGCCGTGTCTAGTAGAGTCTTGCTTATGAGTATGTTGTGCACCATACGTATAATCAGGAGGCTACAGGGCATTTAGGGCTTGTTTCACTTTGTTCATTAATAAATCGTGCTATAGAGCAAAGATGTAAGGGTTGTTTGAAGTCTAAATCGTGCTTATGTTTTATAATTCACCTGAAGTAAGGCAGATGGCTATGATATTCTTGAAAGGGTCCCAATCGCCCCTCCTGTCAATTCGAGAAATAGATTATATGCTCAAAGTGAGTTTTTTTTACTCCCCGTGTTATAGTTCCTCTAGTTCTAGTCAGAGCTATCGTGCGAATGGATTCAGCCCCTCATGTTGTCCCAGTTTCAGTAGAGCCAGGAAGAGGTAGAGTTTTTTTTTCCTCCAGCACCTTCAGCTATATCAAATGGATGAGATTTTGAGGAAGCATTTCAGATGTTAACCCGAACAGTGACATTTCAAAAATCAGCTGTTGAAATTAATGGCAGGGTCTAGTGGAATAATTTTGAGAGCTTTAGTGCTCGTGGGTTTTGAGCCTAAACCCCCTAGCCTTTACGGATCAGTACTTACTAGGGGAAATTCAACGAGTTCGAGTTAGTATGTTTTTGCACCTAAAGCAGGGAAACATGAGTATTCACGAATATAGTCTTAGGTTTAATTCTTTGGTTCGATATGCTTCAGATAGGGTGAAAAATATGAGGGGGTATATCAATTGTATTAGGTTTGACAGAGGATCTAATTCACCGTCTTCAAGTACCAACATATAAGTAGAATAGAGTGGGGGAGACCAGGTCAACAGGATTATTTAAGGCTCCTTGTAGTGTTTCAAGGCACTAGGTGGCCAGACATTTAGTTTCTCTTGAAGACTTAGTCCCTTTTTGTATTCCTAGATCACGCTTTAGTTTCAGTTATCAGGACCAACAATAATGGGTCGTTGTACAAGCAAAGGTAAAAGCATAGCTTCAGATTTAACCTTGATCTGGTATCTTAAGTAGTGAATGGAAAGTGGCATTGGAGTTAATTATATGTGTATAAATTTTCTTATGGTTAGAAAAGTTCATCGATTATGTAGTGTTAAGGCACGTCTGCCTTATGTTAGATAAGTATAATGAGTTAAATAAATGTAGTTTTATATGAAGCAACGACTGGAAAGGATATGTTTATGAATATATGGAATGTATGTTTATGACGGAAGACAAGGATTAGTTAAAGGTGTTATGACATTTGAGGATGAATGTTTCTGGNGTTACACCTCGATAATTTTTTGGTGATTATGTGATGTTTGTATTCTATGTTAAGGGAAGTACGAGTTGTATATTTGCCGTAGAGGACAAAGGAAATGTGTACGAACGGAAAATCGAAGAGTATGTGAAGTTCATAAGTAAGGGTCAACTTTAAATTACCATATCTCCTAGTATATAATGAATTAGAAGCCCCACAACCTATCAAATTAAAGGTATTTGAGTCTAGTTTTCAGAAAATCAAACCGCTCATCAATCGGAGTTCGGAGTAAAACATTATAGATGTTTTACCATGACACTCTTAGGCAATAAGTAGGCCACCACCCTAAAAACGGCCACCGCCCAACTTGCTTTATATTTTAAGTCATGACTTATCAAATCATTTTCAATGTTTCCAGAATTAAGGTTTCTTCTTATCCTCTGAAATTCTCTCAAATTTCCAACAAACAACTAAGAAAAACACTAAGCTAAACTCCATTAAACTAAAGCTAAGTGAAGGGGATCTACCATAAGGGGACGGTGGTGTGTTGGTGGCTGTTTTGGCTACACTTGGGCAGTGTTTCTGTGGTGAATTTTCTGCGTTTTTGAAGCTTCCTAAGATAGATATACGTTCACTCTTGGTAGGGATTTAACACAAGTATAAAAGGTAAGGATTCTACTACTATCCTTGCTTCAATTTTTGATTCCAAGACTAGAAGTTGGAGGTGTGTTTGGTGTGTTGGTGAAATGTTTTGTGGCGTTTTGGACAACAAGGTTGTTGTATTTTTGGACAATAAGTTGAGTTCAATTACTCCTATTTTTAACCAATAACAAATCCCCAGAAAAAGGTAAGTATTTCAACCCTTTTAAACCTCTCAAATTGTAAAGCGAAAATCTGGAAATTGGCAGCTAAGTGAGCTGCCGATGGACTGTTTGTGAGCTATGTATTGCTCATTTTCCTTAGGATTTTTGGATTTTTATTTTTATGGAATTATACTTCATATTGAGGGGAATAATTACAGCAGAACTAAGGTAAAATTTCCTCTTATTTCTCCCTTAAAAGTTAGTGAAAACTAGTTGAGAAAATGGCTACATGTTGTTGATGTTGCCGTGTGTTGTTGCTGCTATTTTGACTTCCATTGTTTAGTTATTTTGGATGCATTTTGTGCTATAGATTAAGCTTTTCATTGGCCTATTAAACCACTGGATTAAGGAGGTTGAAGACTGATCATTGAAATAGGAAATCGGCTAGCAAAAAGTTCATCGGAGAAAGGTATATAAGGCGTCTTTGTCTCATGATTTTCAAGCACGAATTCATGCCGAGGATTAATCCGGAATTCCCCTGTACTTGAGCTTATATAGTAGAATATTATGTTTTCTAACAGTTGTTAGAATTACTTGGTATTTAGGTGTGTATTTGCTAAAGAGTTGGAACGCATGAATGTGAAGCGGAGAGGGAAATTGCCTTCTATTATGGTCATAGTTGTAAATTGAGTCTGAAATCCCCTCGGCGTGGGCACTGTGAGCTGGTACTTTACATTATATTATGTATTTGTGGTGTCAAAGTTGTTTCACATTATGGTTTCTAAGAAATTTGGTAAGCATGGCAAGACAACGACGCGCAGACAAACCTAATAATTACAATCGGGTTTTTACTCAATAAGGGCTAACGAGGGTAACGAAATGAAATTTCCTTATGAAAGTTACCTACCCTCTTATATTCATGTTTTAAGGTACCTAGGGCCATGAGATGGTTCCCCGATCCCTCTTCCTTAAGCTAAGCGACTAATTAATGCGTTTCTTAATTAACCGATACGTTAAACTTGGAAAATAGGGATCGAATGGATAAACTATTGATATTTCTGTGGAACCATCTTTATTGGAAGGTTATGAAAAATATCTTGATATTAAGAGGTTATACGATAATCATGATATATATATATATATATGTATGTATGTATATATGCGTTTATGCTTACGTTCAAAAATTACGCACTAAAGCAGTAAGGATTACCTTTTGAAAGTTTCTATATGTTTATTAGAGCTCTTGAGTTATCTATAATTCATGAGAATTTCTTAAGGCTTTAATTTGACACGTCGTATGTTCTTTAAAAGTTGTAGATATGTAAGGAAATCAACCTAAGAGTAAAGGTTGAGGCTCTGGTAGCAATGGAGATGTAAGAGTAAATATTAGATCTTTTAAGGTAAAATGTTAGTTATATGCCCTCTGTCCATATTTTATTTCAAGAACCTTTGAGAGATGTTAAATATGAACAAGACGATGTTTAAGAGATAAGGTTGGAAATTAGGTAAAAAGGTAAGTGTAAGAAATTCTTGAATAATGAACACGAGAGTAAATAATTAAGTAGGGAATTACGAATCCTGGTTGGAAAAGAATTTATGATGAATACGAAAAGTAAAGCCAAAGGTTGTTTTTAGATGATAAGTGTTACAGTTTTTAATTAGTTAGGCAAATAGCCAACAAGATTTATCCTGTTCTAATGACTTTAGCAAAAATTGTTATAAATAAAGTTGGTTAGTTATATTAAGCTAATGGAAGGCCAATGAAGTGTTAACTTCTTAAGAAATGATTAGAATTGAATATTTTAAGAATGTGACTCAAGTTAAGGAGAAGTTCTTCGTTGTCCTTTTTAAACAATTATTTTTTATTATTTGTTCTATGAGTTGGAATAACTTTCTCAAGTTTTAAAAGATTTTTTTTCTTGGAAGCTTTTAAACTGTTTATAATGCTGCTAAGGTTTTCTAAGCTCCACATATATTGCAATGTTTCACATGAGCTTTTCCTACTTTGTCTGAAGCATGACTATAAGTCTTTATTTATCTTAAGGCAACCCCTAGACAGTTGCCTAGCATTTGTATATTAAAGAGCTCCAGGTTTGAGATACAAAAGTTATGTCTTCCTGTTCATAAGATACCTCGAGATGCGATATGATGTGCAATGAATGAGGTATGCTCACAATTCTTGATATAAAAGTATGAAAGTCAAACGAGTATAAGCACGACATGAATGCTAAGATTGTTAATAGAAAATGTGAGGTTAAGTTATTCCTCTCTTCTCCTCGTGTTAGAATTGCTAGGAGATGTTTAAAATCATGAACGTGAGTCTATACATGTCTTTATGATATTCTAGTTCTCGGAACTACCATAGAATTCATTCATAGCTTATGTATGTATTTAAATGCTAAATGAAAGACCTATATGTGTATGGAATAATTGCATTGTTAGGGGTCATGGTTATATCCTACACATGTTATAGTTACTGATCTATTTTATTGTTTCCAGTATTCAGATAGTTTTTATGAGCTCTGTTAGCTCCATTTATGATTGTGATTAAGATTTGTTTCTATTTTACCCCGGTGTGGTACACCAGCTGGAGATCTTTTTATTTTACCCCGGTGTGGTACATCGACCGGAGATTTTTTTATTTTACCCTGGTGTGGTACATCGGTTGGAGATATTTTTATTTTACCCCGGTGTGGTACATCGGCTGGAGATATTTTTATTTTACCCCGGTGTGGTACACCGGCTGGACGAATTTTATATATGGATTACGGTTGGCTGGTCGCTGGCATTACATTTATAGTTTCTTTCTTGTGCATTTCTTAATTGCATTTTCATCTCATTATAGAGTTATTATCAGATTTCAGTTTCAAGGATTTCAGGTTGTTACCATTCCTTATTCCTGGTTCAGTTATCTTGAGTTCAGTTATGTTATAGGAAGTTGTTATCAATTATAAGTTACAGAGTTCCAGATTATATTTATCCTTTATATGTTTATGTGCTAAGTCAGTTATTACAGGATTGTTATCTCATGGTTACAGTTTCAACCTTACATCCCAGTACATTTCATTCGTACTAACGTCCCCTTACTTGGGGACCTGCATTCGTGCCGCAGGTGCAGGTAGAGGTCAGGATGGCCAGTTGAGTAGTAGTTCGTGAGATCAACAAATAGTTGGTATGCTCCTTTCTTCCTGGAGCTAGGGCTTAGTTATTTATGCTTGAGTTTTGAGATGCAGTTATGGGTAGGTCGGAGCCCTGTTTCGACCATCGGTCAATTTACTCTTTAGAGGCTTTGTGGACTTAGTTTGTGGCCTCGTCGGCTTATTGTTTCTTGGTTTAGCACACTAATTGCCTTGGTTGCATTTCGATTATTTACCCCATATTGTTGAGACCTTAATTCATTAGTTGATTATGACAGGTGGCCTGGATGGCCTAAGTGTTACAGTTACAGATGTCATATAATTGGCTTCTCGATCAATCATGAATCAAGTTCCAGTTGCGCCCTACCCCAGTTTTGGGGCGTGACACGGACTATCATTTTTATGCCATATCAGCATCAATGACACTCGTCGAGCCTAGTGCCTAGGGTGCAGTTATCAGGAGTCTACCAGACTCAAACACAACTACAAATCAGGATCCAAGTGGGTTCAGTTGCAGACCCAGAGGACAGGTAGGTTGCCCGTAGCACCAGTAGAGTCATAGGAACCTGGATAGGGGTATATAGATTGAAGTGTACTTGCCAGAGCTTATGGGGGTCCCGGTGGGTTATCCTGTGTTGATTGTACCTTCCAAGTTTATGGGGGCCAGGTTAGGTTGTTGTTTATGTTCTTGTCTGCTAGCTATAGCTTTTGAATATATGATTATACAACCATAGCTTATATATGTGTAGAGTTGTACTAGATGCAGGTTTTGAATAAGCAGACTTCCAGGTTAACTTCTGCCCTTTCTTTCTACTTACTTTAAGTCTTTAACAGCTTCTACACAGCTTTTATTTTTGCCTTACATATTCAGTACATATTGTATTGACGCCCAACTATGGGGCGTTGCATACTTGCCTACAGGTTTAGACAGACAGAGTTCAGGATCTCCATTAGCAGCTGTTCAGCATCAGCAGTTTGGCTAGCTCCTTTCATTCGGAGTTTCTAGGTTGTAGGGATTACAATCTTTCATTTATATAGAATTTGGGTAGGTCGGGGCCATGTATCGACCATTATTTGTATTCTTAGAGTCTTGCAGACTACGGTATCAAGTTAGTTAGCTGTTGTTTTCCATGTGGGACCCATGTATGTCTTATTTTAGGTGTTGGCCATGTGGGGCCTAGTATAGCTGCTTATTTCCTTGTACGACATAACTAGACAGCATGGTGGTCTTTTCGGCCCGTATAGGATCCCTATTGATGTATGTTTGTTGGGTTAGCTGTTTTCTTTTACAGGTGTTGCGTGGCCTTGTCGGCCCGAGGTTGTGTTTACAACTGAGATATAGAAGTTTGTTTTCTTGAGTTTAAGTCATTAATAGGCAGCAGAGGTGCCTGTCCCCAGCCAGGTCCGCTCAGATTCTAGTATGGTATTATGTGTCAGTCGTGCTTTCCAAGGTAGGGCATGACATGTTGGTTCAGTTCAATGATTATTCAGAATCTCCAGTAGTGATGACAAGCAGTGACAACGACCCATTGTGTCAACCAATGAGTCGTGTCTTCTGTTAGGGAAAGTTCAGAAGTTGTTCAAAGTCCTTCCCCTGACTATGACTATATTCAATGACTCGTTGTTATGTTCAACGAGTTGTCCTATCCATCCGTTGTTCAATTCTATAACTAGGATTTTCAGACCCAGGACCAACGACTGGTCCCAACGGGTCGTGGTCATGACCAACGACTCGTTGTATGACTCGTTGGCTCCTGACAAGTAGTTTTCCAAACTTTCTTTCGGGGTATTTTTGTAACTTTTCATTATTTTAGTGCCTAAACTACATCATTTCGGGTGCGGTTTGAAGCGAATGTAGGGAGTTTATTAGTTTTCTCCTCTAATTCTCTTTCAAAACTCATAGAAACGGTACGTAAACTTCAGAGTTCCTCTTTCAAGCAAAAGTTAGGCATTCAATCTTCTTCTTTGATTCTCAACGATTTTCTCAAGGGTTCTTATTCAGGTATGTGGGATTTCAATAAGGGAATTTCTTGCACCCTTGTGTCCTAAATTTCTTATAAAAATATTATTAGTTCCATCCCTGTAGAAGATTGAAACTAAGGTTTCTTCAGTCAGCTTATGAATTCTTTTGTTGCAATAATTCTTTAAGTTTTTCCAAGTTTATTATTAGTTGCAATTCATGTCTTGGTATCACTCATCAATAGGTATTTTGGCCTTGATATTTAGAATGACTTTTTCTGAAACTTGCATGATTTAGAACTCAAATACGAAAGTTGTATTATTATGACCTTCTACTCAAATTATGAATGTTCTACAGATGCATGAATGGAAGGTTAATGTTTTAGTATATTCAGTCTCAGCATTTTAGTCAGTACTCAGTATACTGAGAATTCTACAGAAATGTCAGCTGATCAGTTTGACTTCTTGTCAGTCTTTTGAGAAAATTCAATAGACTCACTAGTATCAGTTAACAGCGTATTAGTAGTTCTTTAGATTGTTACAACGCTTTCAGATAAAGTAGCTCTGACAAGTCTTAGAACATAGTTCTTTCAGGTCCTTAGACTCACAAAACACTTCCAAATAAGTAGTTCTAACTTAAGTCTTAGGACATCAGTTTGAGCTATCAGCACAGTTAGATAGAGTTAGGATTTATAGTGGGAGTAGTACTTAGCACCAAGCAGGGCGGGGTTCTGTGCACCCAGATTCCCAAAACTACATTGCAATCGTAGGTTATTAACCTGAATTGGCTTCAGACAGTGATCACCAAGTTCAGCTACTATACCCTGGAAAGGTATAGTGGGCCTTCTTCGATGAGAGTATACATCAGACTCCACTTTAGCTCATGTAGTTATTATCGGTTATAGTCTTTCCCATAGCACAAGACAATATAGTTCAGTCTAGTTTAGATATGACTTCAGTTCTGATATGACTTCAGTTTAGTTGAACTCTTTAATTTTCAATCTATTCTTACAGTATTACAGTGTAGCTTTCTATTACTCAATTTATGTATGTTTTATTTCCTCCTCACATATTCAATACATTCAAAGTATTGACACATACTTTTTTGCTATATCGTCTTATAATATAGACTCAGGTACCCAGCCTCAGCACCGCGGTTAGATCCTCTCTGTGAAATCCCAGTAGCTTCTATGGTGAGTCCTCATCTGACGAGGGCTGGAGTTTTATTTTATTGTTTCAGTTCAAACATTAGAGTTAGCTAGGGGTTTGTCCCAGTAACTCATCAGTTCATGTTAGAAGGCTTTCAAACAATAATTGTAGATTCAGCTAGATTTTTAGATTAATTTTAGATTCTATCATTTATTCAGTAGCAATTTATTATTTTATTAGCTTCTGCTATTTTATGTATATTCTCAGTAGATCAGTTTTTAGTAGAATATGTTCTACTAGGGTTTTCTTGGGGTCACTTGTGACCCTTAGTACCGTGTCTCGTCCAGGGTGTGAACTCGGGTCATGACAGTATACCACCTCATTTTCTCATTTTGTTATCATAGATTCCACCCGTCATTTTGAGAATAGTATCTCTCTGTTTAATTTAGAAAAATCACATGCACAACAAGAATTACACATTACAAGCTACAACACAATCATGAACCAGGGCCATTCTATAATCAATTATTCATTACATCACCCATGCCCATAAACTCAACAAAATATGGTACAAACTGACCCGCTCGCGAGGTTGGGCTTCGCTGTAATGACATTACTACCGCCACTATGGTCTCGCTGCATCAATTTCAATGCTACTACAGTAGTACTGTTCATGAAGTACTCCGACCCAGCTGTCCACCTAGATTCCCCTCGAATTGTTTCCTTGAAATCAGCTCACCCGTTATGCATAGACTTTATTAATTAATCCCTATTGTCAATTTACCTTTATTCCTCAAGTAACAATAATCAACATGGCACGAACCAAAAAATCATAGCACACAAATGAAAATAAAGTGACTTACTAGTCCCTTATCTTATTCAAAAGGAGGCACTGCCTGATTCCAATGCCGATGACCATACTCCGGTTCCTCATTTGGGGCATACCTCAGAGGTAACCCTCCTGATTTTCCAACTAAGATAGAAATCTAACTATCTAGGTTCAAGACTTTTCGTACCTACGAAATTTCATATTATGGGGATTTTATCACCTCTTTCCTATTTACTTTTGATTTCCTCCTTCTCATAGACACTTACTGATTATAATCTATTTAATGGTGATTAACATGGAATTTTCCCTACCCATCAATGGTACATCAAGTATACGCATGTATACGATTACTAATCAAAGTCTAAAATGTAAGTAAGTAAGCCATAGCCTACCTGGGCACCAAGCTATTGTCAAGAAGTTCCCAGCTGCATTCTTGCCTCAAGTTATGAGTTCTTGTGAAAAATTTTCATGATGGAGGATGAAGTCTTGTAACGACCCACCTGGTCGTAATAGCATTTCGACCCAAAAAAATGGGCAAACTAAAAATTTTAGAAATTCGCGATAAATCAAACGGGTGTAGTCAAGATCGGTGAACCCAAGCGGGTGTCCGCCATGGCGGGACGTCTTCCTCCATAGCAAAGCTGCTGCAGCGGAAGGTATNGCTGCAGCAGAGGACACGAACCAAAAATCCGCAATCCTGTTCTGATTTGGATATTAAAAACCTAGTCATTGAGGAGGACTTATTAAAAAATGTCTAAAAATAGATTATAGACTTTTGGAGGAAAACAAGAGGATCCAAGGGGGAATTTGACATCCATGGCTAGGAACTTTCGCGAGGGAATCAAGAATGGGATAGCCGTAGACGAAGATGATCGGGATGATAGCTTGGCGCCCAGGTAGGATATGGCTTGATCACCTTTGTGATAGAACACAATTAACTAAACATATACGTGCATGTGATTGATGCGTTTCACACGTAGTTATAAATTAACCTAAGAAATTAAAGAAATGGGAACGTGAAATTATGCACCTTTTATGTGAGGAATTGAAGGAGAGAATTTTGTGTAGATATAACGACTTCGTCCGAAGATTAGGGGAGTGAATTGGAGTGATGCATGGAAATACCTTGTTTAATGGAATTAATTTGATTGACTAAAAAGAAGCAAGATAACTGTGATTACGTGAATTGGGAGGGGGGTTTACGAGAAACACGTAGCATGTGTTGAAGATCCTGACTTAGGAAATTGAAATTGATTTGCGAAGGAGAATAAATGGCAATATGCTGATTAATCATAGATGATAGAATTTTTGATGAATTTCTTGTTTGAAAAATAAGCTATATCCTTAAAATTATAGAACTCACATAAATTGGTGTTAACTTGATGTTGACAAGAAGGGCGGATGGCCGTGTTAGATAAATGTGATACAAGGTCTGATACAATTAAATCTTACAAAATAAGATGTACTAACGATGTGAATCACGATAACCATAATGAAAAGATCCAAAAGAAAAGGCTGGAAAGGTACTGGTCGGAGTATTGTTAACACAGTACCGCTACAGCGAGAGTTGTAACACTATAGCGAGACTGCTACAACGGTAGTAATACTGTTGCAGCGGAGCCAATCTAGTGAGCGGGCCAGGTCACGACTCTTCATGATCTACAAGGAATAATTAGTGTTTAACCTCTTAAAATTTAAAATAGGAGAGGTAAGTAGAAAATTCATGTGTGGTTTGAAAGTCTGTGGCATGTAAGCCTTTCTTTATTTATGGAGATTGGTAACGGTATCTCTCACCATTATGTTAATTTCTCAACTGTGCTCTACGTGTGAATTCGGCTGTGAAGCTGTAAGTGATATTATCTATATTTCATGTGAATAAACCTATGAATATGATGTGTGATAAGTGTGTTTCGAGGGTGAGAATGTGGTTCTAGATAAACGGTATCAGTGGTCTGAGATGTTATGTAAATAAAAGAGGAAGAATTGTGTAATATCGATGAGAGAGGTATTAACTGGGGCCAGGAGTAGGTACTCTGTACGGTATTGGATCGGCGTGATTGGATCCTGATTGAGGTTCTTAAATATGAGAGGCTCGTGCCTAAGGTTAGCATCCGGGGGAGCGTAATGAGAAAGTGCATTGACAGGTATGGTTAAATCACCATATGGCTGGATGTGCGGAATGAATACATTGACGGGTATGATAAAGGACTCATAAGGCCGGGTGTATAGTACATGAATTTCTAGAGTCCCCTACAGGTCATGATCGGAACGGCAAAAGTAAGACCCTCTAGTATGTGCGTACAGTGATGTGATGAAGGCGTGTGCCCGACACATTACCGCTAATATGATCGAGTTTAGATTGACTTTCTGTAAGGCATGACACATATGTTATTGGTGGTGATGGCAGCGGGAACGTGACGATATACTTGTGTAGTACAAAGGATATACATTGTGTTGTGAGACTGGAATGAGGTGAGGTATAATTACGATATGTATGATAGGTATGCGTGCATGGTAGATTTTCTTAATTAAGATACATAATATGATTTGCATGATATATGATACTTATTTAATGATATTCTTGAGATAATTGATGTGATATATGTGCATTAAGGTTGAATGTATGTCTCATTTATTATTAACATAAAAAATTACTCATTTATTTATATTCTTGCCTTCTTTAAACTACTATATTTTTTTTAATATTAACATAAAAAATCATTATCAATAGAAATAATAAATAATTAATCAGAGTTCAAAAAAGGAAAAAATTCTTTAATGAAGAAGAAAGTGAGTCGAGAAAGACA
>JACEIK010001883.1:218767-232928 GCA_018107945.1 Datura stramonium
GATATTGATAAATATATTAAATAATAACTATTTTTAAATTGTAAATAAAATGATACTAGGTTTTAGGTTTAGCATCACTAATAGTGGCTAGTTAGGTATTGAATAACTTCTACAAAAAAAATTGAAAGAGCATCTCGCAACAGGTAGGATGCTTACAATTCTGCCCAAAGAGAACCTAAGGAGACAAACTTTATCTTCATTGTCGAGATCTTTAAAAGGGAGTAATCAGCATAAAATCATTAAATAATTAAAAATGATAAATCATATTCAATAAGAAGTATCAATTTGCATTTAATTAAACATTCCGTGTGGAGGGGCCCCCACGATTTCATCAAATGTCAGTAGTCTAATTATTCCATAATTAGTAATATAGAAATTTCTTTGTTTAAAATCACAAGGGTGGCTATATAAAGCCGTATGTTTTACGTATGTTGAATACATTATATAATGTAATTATTTACGAAAACGTAAAAAATGTATAGCTAGTCATATATCCACTAGGATAAAAGGAACATGAGACAACCATGTTTTGGCTAAATAATTTAAATTAAAATAACAATAGACTCATAAATGTTTTGTCTTTCGGTATCCTCGTCTTCCATTTACAGAAAGCTTCAGTTTTGTCTCATTTAAAAGAAGTAATTGGACAGAAGTTCAAAAAAACAATAAATAAAAAATGTATTATGCTCTGATGTGCTTAAATTACGGCTCATTGTGTCAATTACATAGTCTTTTCATGTCCTTAATGTAATTTTGATATATGTGTTTTTATGTTGTTTTTCATTTTGTAGGTATTTAATGTTAGGACACAAAAATAACAAAAGTGCTGAAAATCGATCAAATGCAAAAAAGTGACCTATCTGTGGACCAAAAAATCACATTATAGAAATCACTCCAACTTCAAGTCCAAATTCATCGAGAACCGAAACCTTTTGGGGACCATCTTTCGATTCTGCAAAGCTGACATTGAGACTGCACTTTAGGATAGAAGTTCCATATCTAAAGATTGAAGTTCACTTTGCAACCTTTAGCCTTGTTTGTGTACCACAAATCAGTTGTATGATCCCTTCTACAGTTGTAGAGTGGACGCACGGTAATATTTTTGTTATTTATTTTTTGTGGATTTTTGAATTCTATAAATATCATTTCTGAGATTTTGTTTCCCATCAGACATCATATAAAAGAATGTTTTTGATTTTTTGCAAAGGAGTTGTCTTGTCAAAACACTATTCCTCGACATTCGACTACTTCAAATTTAAAATTCTCTCTATTTTTAATACAATCATTTTAAGCATTTGTTATTTTATATTGCCACCTATGTATTGAAAAATTAGATTCTTCAATAACCAATCATAAATTAAATGTGCATTTTTTGAAGACTCCTCGGAAAATTCCTTACTCTCAAGAATCAAAAACAATAGCCTACCATAGTAGGCTTTTTCTCAAAATTTTCACTAAAACTTAAACACTTTTACGTTACAAATAAAAGGGATTAACTCTGGCACGTCTCACTTTTTCCCTAGTTGCAACTGCCCCATTAATGATTCTACCTCTAATCTTGAAGGCCTTTACAATTGAGTAACAGATACCCGATACAAATTCTTTATGAATGTAAAAAGTTACAATCTAAGCTCAAAGAATCAAACTAGACAATTAAGAACTGTAATGATAAATCTTGATAGAAATAAGTTCTTCGCATCGCCAATTGAATATTTCTCACATGAAGACACTCTGAACATAATGTCTCTTTGTGTTCTCTTTTGTGTAGGGTGGTGTCTTAAACAAGATCAATGTAATGTTTTATATAGGAATAGGAATGATTAGTTTTTCTTCTACAAATTCAAACAAGAATTAATTCAAAAATCCAAGAACCTAATCCTTCTCTAACTTGATTTTCGTTTACACATCGGTTTCCACCTATTTTCTCCCATTTTCAAAGCTCTTTCCATGTGTGCAAATATTGTAACATTTTCATGTTTATTTATTATTTCTTGATCCATTTGATTAGGTATAATCCCAATTCCTTAAGGAATCCTTCACGAACTTAAAATCTACTTTGCACCTGATCAATAGTTTTTAGTTGTTTACTATGAAGAACCTGGTTCCTTCATTTCTTGTAGTGTACTTCTGTAGTCAGCTCCTGTAGTAGACATTGTTAAGGATTGATTCTTCACTAGTTATTTGTTATAGATACTATCAGTCCTTATTTAAGATATGTTTAATATCTGGTTATTACAACATGCTTGTTATGATTATTAATCATATCAAAACTTCATATGCAACATAGCTCGTGGATGCTAGATCATAATTATTTAGACACCATGATAGATTAAAGATCACATAGCGTTTTGATGATTGACAAATATTGTACAAATGACAATCTATATAGAGGAGAAATATTAAAGAATGAAGAATGAATTTAAAGAATCAGGTCCTCAATAGATCTCTAAGAAGAAGTAAAGGAGCTAGCAACACTGGCAGGGGAACTGATCAAAGAACCTATTCCTCTGGTAGAACTGGAGACTATTCAAAAGAAGCTATTTTATGCTTGCAAAAAAAAACCTTGGAGAATTATAATTAATCTTAATTCAATTCTATACGGAATTAAAAATCTAGAAAAAAAGGTAACTATAAATTACGCACATAAAATTAGTTTAGAAATTGAAAAAAGTAACTGGATGCGTGAAAGACTTAACCAAGTCAAACTAGGAAAGGATTCATGAAAAGACTTGAAACTATTCTTGCTTGGATTGGAGAAATATAAGAAAACTATTTATTTGTATATAAACAATACACGACGTAAAGCTTTAGAGTTTGACAACACCCAAAAAGAGAGAAGTCATAGTGAGAAGACTTCTACACAAAGAGTCTCGAAAAAGAAGAAATGAATACAAAAAAAGAACTTATTCCTATAAAGATTTATCTATACTATTCTTGAGTTGTAATAGTTAGTTTTTTTTGTTTAGTTCCAAAAAACAATCTTGATTAATTTCTTAGTTGATTATAGTAGATATTGTTTTGTATTTGAAAGGAACTTCATTGACTTGGTAGAGTCACTGAAGAGATGAAAGATTAGAGATTAAGACTGTTGGGAACAGTTCCTTAGGTGTTACAAGAGTGGTTGTAAATATTAAATTGTCTAGCTTAGTAAAGAGTTGGAAAAAATCCTACACAGGTGTTTCGTGATTTTTACCTCACTTGAGAAAAGAAATTTTTCACACTATTTAAGTATGTTAATTTATTTTATTCTACAATACCTTCTTACACAATAACTCAAACAACCTAGTTCTTTGAGTAGTTAGGTCACAACAAAACTAAGAAAGTGTTATGATAGCCAATTCGTTCAATTAAGACTAAACACCATGAAAGACTTAACATGGCTGCATCACCAAGAATACTATCACGCGCCAAAATCCGGCAATACACAATCACCACCAGTGCCTCACTTGATCGAGAAAATCTTGTAACTATGTTACAACCCGAAAACCCAAGGATCAAACGTAGGAGTCAAACGGGAAAAATCTGAAAAATGTTGCAGCAGTGCAGGACGAGTCGTTAGGTGGCTTGTGGGAAGGCTAGAATGGGCTGAGGAGTTGAGGTCTCCACGGGCGTGATTGTGGGATGAGGTTTAGAATTAAATAGGAGGTCTGACTAGTGTACCTAACGGATGGGACCCAACTAGTCGTGGTCAGTCCCAACGACTCGTGAGGTGTGTCGTGAGCAAGCCTATGGAATTTTCATTGAGGATGAGGCAGTGTACTTCACAGGCGACACGATAAGTCATTTCCCGTCCTGAAGAGTCGTCAGGTCACCCGTTAGGGTCACATGACAGTTATTTTTTGCAAATTAGTAAGGGCTTTATCATAATTTCCTAAACTCCTAAGGCCTAATCTATGTCGTTCTAAGGTTGGAATAGGGTCTTTTAAGGGGATTAGTCCATATTAAGCCTCATTTATGCATGCAAGAGTTAGAGAGGGGAGCAGAAGGTGATTCAAGTGTTTTTCCTCAAAATTCTCCAAGTTTCCATAAATTTCTTTGTGGGTTTTCAAGGAACTTCGAAATCAGTCCATTCCTAGGTATGTACGGTTTAGAATGGGTGAATCCTTTCAAACCCATGCGCAAATTTCGATTAAATCATGAATTCTCCTATTCAAGTTCTATGAGGTTTTACCCAAATGCATGAAAATGTGATTTCTCTTTGCGGGTATGATTTAATTGAGTTTTAACTATTGAATTATGAATGATGGACATGTTTTATATTATTTCCTTTAAAATCATGTTCCAAGCTTTTAAAATCTAAAATGCCCATTAATGAAGGTTCATGAAAGTTATGATTTATGATGAATATTCAATATTTTGAGTTTATTGATGATGGAAAAGAATGAATTCAAGTTCCCATGTTTATGAGCATATTTTAAAAGAATTGAGTATGTTAAAATGTTGGGAAATGCCCCCGTGTTGAAGAATGACTTACGATTTATGAAATGAATTATATGATTTATCGATTTATGATGTCGGACGATGAAAAGGGGCCTTTGGTTCTTGGCTAAGCATGTTTTAAAGGGGATCAATGATGATAAATGTTACATTTTAGTCGGTGAATCTTAATGCATGATGTTATTGATTAACGTATGAGCCTATATGCATGTTTTTGAGAGCCGTGTCTAGCACCAGCAGCCTGACGTTCAAAGGACTATGCCAGTGTCTCATAAACACGTGCCACCATGGGTTTCTAATGTTATATTATATTGATAGTGATCCCCTCAAATGTGATATAATGCCTAATGCACGACCCTTGCCTAGCAAGACAGGGTCGGCTCTTTCCACTTGAGTGAGATAGTTGGTGCATCATGAAAGGCTCTACCATGATGGTGTTTGTTATGACGAATCCTCCCATTGTTCCGCATGTATTATGAATTATTATGTTTATGTTATTGGCTCAATTTATGTTTTTATAAAAGTTCACTTACGATTATGATTATGATCACTTTATGAATGACTTGAAAGCCTTGAGCCTTATGTTTCCTTACAAAGTTTATTTATACAAGCATGATGTCCTTCTCCTATGTTTATATATGAGTTTATTTTAATTTTAAATTTCCATTTTACTTACCTTGCATACTCAGTACATTCCACGTACTGACTGCATACTTTCTGTGTTGTATCGTTTCATGATACAGGGTCCGAATCTCAGGTTCATCCTTATCCTTAGTCCATCACAGTTCTCGCTCTTAGATTATTGGTGAGTCATCATGTTCTGAGGGTCATTTGGCAGACTTTTATGTTATCTGGTGTTTCAGTATTGGTCGGGTTAGTTGGGGATGTTGTCCCATCAACCCATCATATGTAGTAGAGGCTTTCAGACAGTATGAAGTACTCAACTTATGTGTATGTCTAGTACTTTCAGATGTTACGCTATGGTTACATTTCCGTAATTTTTTATGCTAAGTATTCTGCTTTATTGAATGAGATTAGCTGTATGCATGTGCCATGGGTTGACTTGGGGTCTCTCGAGGTCCCTTGTCCTGTGTCTATGATCCGGGTGTATGTTTGGATAGTGACAAACTTGGTATCAGAGCAATAGGTTTGAAGTGTCCTAGGGTGTCTGAAAGCCGCGTTAAGTAGAGTCTTTTTTCATGTGTGTGAAGCGCACCACACCTATGACGAAGAGGCTACTAGACATTTAGGAAATGTTCCATTCTTTCATGATTCTATGTAGTGCGATGAAAAGTCTCTCCATCCTTCTAATTCATGCGATTCACGATTGCAGAATTATGGCTCCTAGGAGAATGAACGGAAGGAGGAATGGGAATGAGGAAGGCCACGGAGGTGGCAATGACCATGGGCATCTGCAAGGCCCACCTGCTTAGGAGCCCCAGGCACCAGAGCCAGCTGCCTACACTGAGTTTCGGTTGGCTATTCAGATGTTCGCACAGGCCTTGACCACTCAGGTCAACCAGCTGGCTGTTGCACAAGTCCCACAGAATGGCAATGTAGCGGCGACTCGGATTAGAGACTTCTTGAGGATGAACCCTCCTGAGTTTGCGGGATCAAAGGTGGACGGGGATCCACACGAGTTCATTTAAGGGATCTTGAAGTTCACTCATGTTATGGGAGTGACAGATGGAGAGTGTGTTGAATTGGCCTCTTATCAGCTAAAAGAGGTCGCTCATATTTGGTACAAGCAATGGAAGGACAGTAGGGCAGGGGAAGCGGGCCCTATCAGCTGGGATGAGTTTCATATGGCCTTTCTCGATAGGTTCTTCCCTCGGTAGATGAGAGAGTTGAAAGTAGCTGAGTTTGTGAACCTCAAGAAAGGAAAGATGACAGTGCTGGAGTATTCTCTTGAGTTCACTCATTTATCAAAGTACGCCCCAGAGTTAGTGATGGATCAGTGGGTGCGGGTGAGCCGATTCATTCATGGTGTGGCCGGCTATTTAGACAAGGATTGCAGGACTTCCATGCTTCACCAGGATATGGACTTTCCTTGCATAGTGTTTTATGCCTAACAGATGGAGGCGGCTCATGCGAGGGAGAGGGAGGAAAAGAGGGCTCGGATGGATAGCCGTGGGTTTTTGCATCAGAGGTCCGGTTGTGGCTATTGTCCACAGTTTTAGCAGAGATCACTAGCCCTAGCACCATCACCAACTAGTGTTCCATCCAAACCCAGGGGTGATTAGAGGAGCAGGGCTTCAGGGTAGAGGGATCAGAGGGGCACCCAGTTAGAGTATACCTCTCTAGACTACGGTAAGTGCGGCAAGAGTCATACTGGGGAGTGCCTACTTAGTTCAGATGTTTGCTATGGGTTTGGTAGACCTGGGCACATGCGCCGAGCATTCCCATATGCTAGACAGGGTGATAATAGGGCTCGTGCACAGGCCACTAGGACAGCAGCAGCTCCAGCCCATTCCGCTCCGTAGTGGGCATCGACTAGTGGAGGTGGCAGATAGCGTCAAAACTGATTTTATGCCCTTGCCTCGCGCCAGGAGCAGGAGACTTCAAGACGTGGTCACTGGTATGTTGCATGTCTTTCATATTGATGTTTATGCCTTGCTAGACCCGGGAGCTACCTTGTCTTTCGTGACTCCTTACATTTCTAGTAGCCTTGGAGTAAGCACTGAGACCTTGTTTGAATCATTTTCAATTTTGACCCCTGTTGGTGATTCGGTCGTTGCTTGACGAGTATATAGAGAATGCCCGGTCATTGTGTTGCATAAGGTTACCTCCCGCAGACCTTGTAAAGTTAGCAATGACTGACTTTGACGTTATTCTTGGCATGGATTGGTTGTTTGCATGTTATGCTTCGATTAATTGTAGGACTTTTACGGTGGAATTTCATTTTCCTGGTGAGTCAGTTTTGGAGTGGAAGGGTAATTTGGCGGTACCAGCAGGTCGATTTATTTCCTATATTAAGTACAGGAAAATGATTTCTAAGGGTTTCATGTATCATCTAGTTAGGGTTAAGGATGTTGAGTCCGAGACCCGACTATCCAATCAGTTTCGGTGGTGTGTAAGTATCTAGATGTTTTTCCCGATGATTTTCCGGTGTTCCTCCTGAGAGGGAAATCGACTTCAACATTGATCTCTTACCCGATACGTAGCCTATATCTATTCATCCCTACAGGATGGCTCTAGCCGAGCTAAAGGAATTGAAGGATCAGTTAAAGGATCTGTTGAATAAGGGCTTCATTAGACCGAGCCAGTCTCCATGGGGTGCTCCAGTTCTCTTTGTTCGAAAGAAGGATGGATCCCTTCTGATGTGTATTGATTATCGGCAGCTGAATAAGGTCACTGTTAATAATAGGTACCCCTTTCCCAAGATCGATGATTTATTTGACCAGCTCTAGGGTGCCAGGTGTTTCTCAAAGATAGATCTAAGGTCTGGATATCACCAGCTCAGAGTTCGGGAGAATGACATCCCCAAAACTGCTTTTAAGACTCGATATGGCCACTACGAATTTGTTGTTATGTCTTTAGGACTAACCAATGGCCCTACATCTTTTATGGATCAAATGAACAGGGTGTTCAAGGCATATTTGGACATGTTCGTGATTGTGTTCATTGATGACATCCTTATATACTCTCGGAGCGAGGAGAAACATGCCACTAATTTGAGAATAGTGCTTCAGACACTTAAGGATCGTCAGTTGTATGCAAAGTTCAGCAAATGTGAGTTTTGGTTTGACTCGGTGGCATTTCTAGGACATGTGGTATCAGGTGAGGGCATAAAAGTAGATTCTCAGAAAATTGAGACGGTGAAGAATTGGCCAAGGCTGGTGAACCCTTCGAAAATTCAGAGTTTCTTAGGTTTAGCTGGCTACTACCTGAGGTTTTTTGAGGGTTTCTCATCTATTGCGGCACCTTTGAATAAGTTAACTCAGAAAAAGGTGAAGTTCCAATGGTCGGATTCTTGTGAGAAAAGCTTTCAAGAGTTCAAGACCCGACTCACTTCAGCACCAATGTTGACTCTACCTGAGGGTACTGATGGCTTTGTAGTGTATTGTGATGCTTCTAGAGTCGGACTGGGATGTGTGTTGATGCAACATGGGAAGGTAATAGCATATTCCTCGAGACAGCTGAAAGTTCATGAAAAGAATTATCCGACCCATGATCTTAAGTTGGCTGCGGTGGTGTTTTCATTGAAGATATGGCGACATTACTTGTATGCGGTCCATGTGGACGTATTCATGGATCACAAGAGCTTTCAATATGTGATCATGAATAAAGACCTAAATCTTCGTCAAATGAGGTGGTTGGAGTTACCAAAAGACTACGACATGAGTGTCCTCTACCACCCGGGCAAGGATAATGTGGTTGTGGATGCACTTAGTAGGCTCTCTATGGAAAGTGTGTCCCACGTGGATGAGGGAAAGAAGGAGTTGGTGAAGGATGTTCACCGACTTGCAAGATTGGGGGTTAGATTGGTTGACTCGACTGATGGCGGTGTCGTTGTGCAGAATGGGTCAGAACCGTCCTTGGTGGTTGATGTCAAATCTAAGCAAGATGAAGATCTGGTTTTGAGGAAGCTGAGGGAGGCAGTGTGGAGTCAAAAGGTCGAGGTTTTCTCCCAAGGGGGAGATGGTGTGCTACGGTACCAGGGTCGACTATGTGTTTCAGTCATCGATAATTTGAGGGTTCGGATATAGCATAAAGCACATGGTACCAGATATTCTATCCACCCGGGATCCATGAAGATGTACTGGGACATGCGGGAAATCTATGGGTGGGATGGTACGAAGAAGGATATCGTAGATTTCATAGCCAAATGTCCTAACTGTCAGCAAGTGAAGGTCGAGCATTAAAGATCGGGAGGCGTACTTCAGGATATTAGCATCCTAAAAGGAGGATTTTTGATTGGGTGGGTTCAAAGAAAAAGAAGGATTTTTTGTTTACCTTACTTACTTTCCTTTTCCTTATATCAATAACTCAATCAAAATGCAATTATCTCCAAGAACAAAAATTCCACTTGGAAGTGGGAAGAGATTAATATGGATTTCATTACAGGCCTACCTCGTACTCGCCGGCAATATGACTCCATTTGGGTGGTAGTTGACATGTTAACCAAGGCGGCATACTTATTATCGATCAAAACCACAAATTCAGTTGATGATTATACTAGATTGTATATTCGGGAGTTGGTTCGACTTCATGGAGTTCCCTTGTCTATTATTTCATACCGAGGCACTCAGTTTACCTCCCAGTTCTGGAGTTCTTTCAAAAAGGGACTTTGGGACTCAAATTAAGCTCAGCATAGTTTTCCATCCGCAAAAAAATGGCCAGGCAGAATGAACAATTCAGACCCTCGAGGATATGTTGAGGGCATGTGTTATGGATTTCAAAGGTAGTTGGGATGATCATTTGCCCTTGATCGAGTTTGCTTACAACAACAGCTCACTCTAGCATTCAGATGGCACCGTTCGAGGCGAAGGTGTAGATCACCCATTGGATGGTTTGAGGCTGGTAAGGCAGCCATGGTAGGACCTGATTCGGTTCATGAAGCCATGGTAAAGATTCAGTTGATAAGGGACCAGTAGAAAATAGCTCAGTGTCGTTAAAAATGTATGCTGAAGTGAGGAGAAGGGATCTGCAGTTTGATGTGGGCAATTTGGTATTTCTAAAGGTATCCCCTATGAGAGGAGTCATGCGGTTTGGAAAGAAAGG
This sequence comes from Datura stramonium, assembly GCA_018107945.1. Lineage (NCBI taxonomy): Eukaryota > Viridiplantae > Streptophyta > Magnoliopsida > Solanales > Solanaceae > Datura > Datura stramonium. The sequence goes on from JACEIK010001883.1 coordinate 228,929, forward strand.
GAAACTCACTCCCCGCTATGTTGGTCCCTACTAGGTTGTGAGAAGAGTTGGTGAGGTGGAATATGAGTTGGACTTGCCATCAGAGTTATCTTCAGTTCATCCCATCTTTCATGTATCACTTTTGAAAAAGTGTTTGAGTGATCCAGCCTTGGTAGTCCTGGTAGATAGAATTGGAGTAAAAGATAGCCTTAGTTATGAAGAAATTTCCGTTGAAATCTTGGATTGTCAGATTCGGAGGCTGTGGTACAAAAAAGTAGCTTCAGTTAAAATATTATGGAGAAATCAGCATGTTGAAGGAGCTTGTGGGAAGCTGAAGCGGATATGATGGCTAGATACCCACACCTATTCTCTACCGGCTCAGTTTCTTCTTGAGGTATTAGTTTTGCCCTAGAAGTCCAATCAGTTCTTCATGTTCAGTTCATGCGTGCAAGCTTGTTTTATGATATGGTATATGTATGTGATGTCTGAACTCAGTTAAAATATGTAGTCCTTTTCGGAGGTAGTCATTCCGTCAGTTTTCAGCTTAAATGACAAGTATTTGTATATGGTGATAACTTGTTTCTGAGTTTTCTGCATGTTTCTAACATTCGAGGATGAATTTTCTCAAGGGGGAGATATTGTTATAACCCAGGAACACAAGGATCAGACCTGGGAGTCAAACGGGGAAAATCTGAAAAATGTTACATCAGTGCAGGATGAGTCGTTAGACGACTCATGAGGAGACCCCACGAGTCGTCAGGTGGCTCATGGGAAGGATGGAATGGGATGAAGAGTTGAGGTCCCCACGGGCATGGGAATGACTCGTGGTCACTACCACGAGTCGTCAGGTCAATCGTGGGATGAGGTTGAGGATTAAATAGGAGGTTTTGCCAGTGTACCTAATGGATGGGACCCCAGGAGTCGTGGTCAGTCCCAACGACTCATGAGGTGGGTCGTGAGCAAGCCTATGGAATTTTAATTGAGGATGAGGCAGTGTACTTGACGGGCGACACGACGAGTCATTGCCCGTCCTGACGAGTCATAAGGTCACCTGGAAGTTATTTTCAGCGAATTAATAAGGGCCTTCTCATAATTTTCTAAACTCCTAAGACCTAAACTGGTTCGTTCTAAGGTTGGAATAGGGTCTTTTAAGGGGGATTAGTCCATGTTAAGCCTCATTTATGCATGCAAGAGTTAGAGAGGGGAGTAGAAGGCGATTCAAGAGTTCTTCATCAAAATTCTCTAAGTTTCCATCAATTTCATTGTGGGTTTTCAAGGAACTTCGAAATCAGTCCATTCCCAGGTATATAGGGTTGAGAATGGGTGAATCCTTTCACACCCATGCCCAAATTTTGATTAGATCATGAATTCTCCTATTCAAGTTCTATGGGGTTTTACCCAAATGCATGAAAATGTGATTTCTCTTTACGAGTATGATTTAATTGAGTTTTAACTATTGAATTGTGAATGTTGGGAAGGTTTTATATTATTTCCTTTAAAATAATGTTCTAAGCTTTTTAAATCTAAAATGCCCATTAATGAAGGTTCATGAAAGTTATGATTTATGATGAATATTCAATATTTTGAGTTTATTGATGATGGAAAAGTATGAATTCAAGTTCCCATGTTTTTGAGCATATTTTAAAATAATTGAGTATGTTAAAATGTTGGGTAATGTCCCCATTTTGAAGAATTACTTACGATTTATGAAACAAATTGCATAATTTATCGATTTATGATGTTGACCGATGAAAAAGGGCCTTTGATTCTTGGCTAATCATGTCTTAAAGGGGATCAATGATGATAAATGTTATATTTTAGCCAATGAATCTTAATTCATGATGTTATTAATTTACGTATGAGCCTATATGCATGTTTTTGGGAGCCATGTCTAGCACCGAGCAGCCCGACGTTCAAAGGACTACGCCGGTGTCTCATAGCCAAATGCCACCGTGTGTTTCTAATGATATTTTATATTGATAGTGATTCCCTCAAATGTGATATCACGCCCAATGCACGAAACTTGCCTTGCAAGCCAGGGTCAGCTCTGCCCATTTGAGTGATATAGTTGGTGCATCATGAAAGGCTGTACCATGATGGTGTCGGTTATGATGAGTCCTCCCATTGTTCCGAATGTCTTATGTATTGTTATGTTTATGTTATTGGCTCAAGTTATGTTTTGATAAAATTTTATTTACAATTATGATTATGAATTCTTTATGAATGACTTGAATGCCTTCAGCCTTATGTTTCCTTACGAAGTTTATGGTACAAGCATGATGTCCTTCTCCTATGTTATTTTTATTAGTTTATTTTACTTTTAAATGTCCGTTTTACTTACCTTGCATACTCGGTATATTCCATGTACTGACCACATACTTGTTGTGTTGTATCGTTTCATGATACAGGGTCCGAATCTCAGGCTCATCCTCATCCTTAGTCCGTCACAGTTCTCGCTATCAGATTATTGGTGAATCCTCATGTTCTTAGGGACGTTTGATAGACTTTTATGTTATCTTGTGTTTCAGTATTGGTCGGGTTAGTTGGGGATGTTGTCCCATCAACCCATCGTATGTAGTAGAGACTTTCAAACAGTATGAAGCACTCAGCTAATGTGTATGTCTAGTACTTTCAGATGTTACACTATGGTTATGTTTCCGATATGTTTTTATGCTAAGTATTCTGCTTTATTGAATGATATTAGCTGTATGCATGTGCCATGGGTCAACTTGGGGTCTCTCGGGGTCCCTTCTCCCGTGTCTACGATCTGGGTGTACATTCGGGTCGTGACAAATTATCAAAAAATACAATCAATAAAACAGGCCTTAGCTAATAAGGCTCTGCATCACAATCCAACTCACAACTATAAGGAAGAAAAATAGCTAAACCAGTAGAGACTATATACCTCGAACAGATCGAAGAATGACCTACAATCCAAACATATGTACAATAGGCCAACAAGATCGAAGTTTAGAACAACTATAAGATAGGGCCAACATGGCATACACCAACCACTACAACCCACAACATAAGTCTACGAGTCTCTATGAGTGCAACAATAATTATAGGATTTGGACAAGGCCTTGACCTAACCATCATAATTATATGCACACAAAAACAAAATAAAAGGGTAACTTTAGATGACATGGAGCTTACTATCAGACTTACTCCATTCATCTATGAGGATTACGAACTACCATTCAATCAACACCTACAGGAATGTATGCAACTCCCCCAGTCTTGGGGCATCAATATGAAAAATGTATTGAGTATGTAAGGCAACAAAAAAGATAATGCCGCAACCCAATTTGCAAGATCGTGCGGGTACCTACTCGACTCTAATTCGACAAGAGAACTCTTTACCATCCATCCCTTTATAAAATATCATTTAATTAGATAAAATAATTTTCATGTAAACTATTATCAAGTAAACCATAACATTAAGGTTATGAAATCATATTCAGACAAATCATGACAATTAATACCAGACATGTAGGTCACCGAATAAACACAAGAGTCATCACAATAATTTGCAAGTATAAATGCAATCATATCAAATCAGGGACTTTAATCCATATTGAATCTCAACTATACAACCTCTACATCTCATCAGTCTCACTCCATATCAAATCTAAATACACATCTGTACACACGTGGCAATGGGTCTTATATTTTCCCATCTAGACATGACCTGCAAGGGACTCTAGGTGTCCATGTACCATACCGACATGGTTCTTCTCCCACTCATCTACTCATCCCTCAGCTCACAATAGAATCGAGCCACTTATATCATCAAATAATGCTCGTCCGTGAATTCATATCAGACATGAGCCACTTATATCATTAAATAGTGCTCTTTCATAAATTCGCATCAGACATGAGCGCCTCATATCAGAATAACGGTGTATTACTCAATCCTCATCACCCATCTCAATATGTTCTCTGTCCAACCATCACATAATATAGTACAACCAAGAATATATTGAACATCACAAGTGCACATCATGTTTACAATATATAT
>JACEIK010001883.1:232997-246465 GCA_018107945.1 Datura stramonium
AAACATGGCCATATGAGGACTTAACAATTTGATGCCAACCCTCGACATGAGTTCTCACACTAGCGTTACCAATTTCAATTTAGGGCTGTACTTATCACTCATACATACTTATTATATTCATAATCATTACCTCATTAGCAACTTGAAAAGACAATACAACAATTACTCTACCCAAGGTTTGATTCTACTCATAATTATATTACTACGGATCCAACCCTAGCACATTGCTACATTCTTGCCTTCAAGTTCCTTTTCAGGTTAATTAAATCTTTACTATCACACTTTCACTGCCCATGCATATTTTCCTACATTATTCTTGGTGATATCCAACCGAACACCATGCACAATAGTTTATCAATGCCTCCGCCCTCCCCCCATCAATTTTATAAGCATATACGTTTCACTAATGGAAGTTTAAACTTAAAGTAAGCCATAACTTATCTGGGTGCCAAGTTTCTTCCATGACATCGGTGGAACTCCATTTTTTGCCCTCAATCAAGAATTCTTGATGGATGTTTGACAAGGAACATGATGGAACCATGTACTTGGAGAGCTACACCTCTCATTCTTGGGTTGAATATCTAAATTTTTACCCTAGGGCATTTTTAAGAGAAGTACGCCTTAGAATAGGAGTTGAACTCTGAAATATACTTAATTACAAGATTTTGGTTCGTGTTACTCATTGCAACAAGCTCACTATAACGATGGACTGCCTGCTACGGTCGAACTCGCCTAACCGGGCTCACTCCATTTTAAATCCATTTAATATTTAGTTATCGCTTATACTTGTTATTTCAAAATTAAAAACTCATACCAATAAAATTTTAATTTTGATGCTAATAATGTTGAAAATTCAGAAATAACCGGATGGGTCATTACATTAGATATCAATTAAAAACCCTAATATGTTTTGGATTTACGACACTCTTGACACTCAAAACTAAGAAAATAGCATGGACATAGGTGTGTTTATGTGTATATGAGGCACTTTTCCTTTGGTTGCAGGATAAATTGGTGTTGGACCTAAAAGTTTCAAAATAAAGCCTGAAGTATGCAAAGTATGCTCAAAGTGCAGACCACATACGAGCCATAGGAAAGTCCTACAAGTTGTACTGATGGCCATGAAGAGTTGTAGAAAGCTAGAATTGAAGAGATGCAATGTACGAGTCTCAGTATGAGTCATACCAAGCTAGTATAAGTCATGGTGTTGAAGTCGTGACAAAATCCAGAAAATTTGCATAAGAGACTGACTCCTGCTATGAAAAGAAAGTACGACCTGTGGGAAGAAGGTACGAGTCGTACTATGACGGTCGTGATGAACTTAAAAAGAATTTCAAAGTTACAGAATCAAACAACGTGAGCTCAGTACAGACCGTAGGATGGAAGTACAAATCGTAACAGGATCGAACACTTAGCCAAAATTCAGCCAACCATGTAAGGTATGAAAGGAAGCTACGGGTCGTAGGATGCTGCTACGTATCGTAGGTTTGATCATGACGACTGCAGAACCAGATATGAAAATTCGTCCTGTTAGCCTAGGAAAAGGATTTTTGTGTCTGCATAAATACGTTTTAGGTTTTATTTTTCTGTAGACAAGAGTAGAGTTCGAAAGAGAAGACGAGAGAAGAGATTTTGGGAGAATTGAGTTGATTCAACTTGTGATCAACCTTTTCTTGAATTCATCTTGTTCTTCAAGATTTCGGTGATTAATTAAAGGAAGTTTTTTTTCTCATTCATTCTTGTAAGTATTGATTTATGTTCTTAATCATGAATACAATTCACAACCTTACAACTATTAGAGGCTAAAACCTCTATAGCTAGGGTTTGGGAAACCATGGTGGATTAACAAGCTAGGGTTGCACAAAGTGATTTTGGAACCAATACAAAATACTTATATTGTATTCTCTTCATGCTTAATCGTTTCTTAACGGTGCGCAACGTTAGGATATGCCCGAATTCTATACTTGCTTAGGAATAATAGGTAGAGATTACGAAAAGAGAATTACAACAGAGCCTTGATTTTGATAATCATTGTATTAACTTGAGCTGTGGTTGCAGGATAGTTAAATATGGAACTTAGTGATAATGGATAATTTGAAAATGCTTATGAGACTTGGTCGAGTGATTGAGTATAGTCATTCAATAGGGATTGGTCGGTCGTTTCGATGAACCTAAGTTATCAGTTTTATAAGTAAGTATTGGTGATAATCACGAGTATATACCCAAAACCATTATTAACCCATGGGGAACACAAACCCTACTTATCCTTTAATATTGATTCAAAACCATAATTTTGATAATTGTTTTCATAATTGATTTTCTTTAGAACCCCCCAATTTTGAAGTAACTACCACACAAGTTCACTTACCGGCTGTAATCTAGTTCTCCCATATTTCCTGTGGGTTCGACCCCAACCTCTAGTTGGGTTCTTTATTGACAACGTCCGCTTCATACTTCAGTAAGAGGTATGGTTTGAGAATTATCAAAAAGTGGCACCGTTGTTGGGGAATACAACTGAGACTAGGTTATTAGCTTGTATTTTACTTCTTGGTAGTTATTTCCTTAATTACATTTATTTTTGTGTTTTTTGTACCCACAGACTGTTGTCAGATGAATGCCAAGCACTCGGAGTAGAGGAGATCCCCTTGTTTCACTAAATCCAAAAATCGAGAGAGCACTGCATAGAATGGAGAACCACGAGCAAAGAGAAGCCTTCATAGCTGAAGAATCTAGGCAAGCTGAGCTTGCTCAGCAACCTACACTACAACATGCGGAAGATGAAAGAGATGAGGTGGTAAATGCTGGTCGACAGGGGAGAGGCAACATATCTCATAGATTTTCCCCTTAGTTCTTTCATGATGATGACCCAGAAATTGATGAAGTCGAGTCGACTGGAGTAATTGTGCCACCACCACTGCCCACTAGAGCCAAATTTGACATTACGATCACCATGATTCAATTGCTAAATATGAAAGGGGTGTTCAGTAGTCACGCAACGGATGACGCCAACCTGCACTTAATGAACTTTGTAGGAATATGAAAGGCGTACAGGTTGCCCAGAGTAAGCCATGATGCAATATGACTCAGAAACTTACCTTTCTCTATTAGGGGAAGCTACTTTGTGGTTATCGGAGTTTCCCAATGACTGCATAACCAACTGGAGGGAGCTCAAACAAGCCTTTTTGGAGAGATTCTTTCCCCATCCAGGATGTTGCAGCTAAAGGATGAGATCTATAATTTTCGACAAATTATGACTGAGGCACTCCATGAAACTTGGTTGAGATTCAAAAAGAAGTTGCCAAAAGTGCCCTAACCACAAAATCCCAGATGATAGTTTGTTGGAAATTTTTTATAGGTCTTTGAACAACAGTACCAAAGTTGTAGCAGACACGGTGGCTGGAGGAGCATTGATGAGTCACACCTGGGAGCAAGCTGCCACAATTCTTGATAGGGTAACTAAGACAAACAAGGCCTGACACACGAGGGAGGATGATGCAGTGGCAGACACATATGCTGTTGGTTTGACTGAAAACCAATGAAGAAAAGAAGAAGAGCACGACCAGGAGTTGGCTCATATATGCACATCATTGGACTTTCTGAAAAAACACATTATAGGAGACGGAGCCAAACAGGTCAATGCGGTGGTAACCCAAGGAAGGGAGCAAGGAGTAGATAACTCTAATTTTGAGGAAGAGGCAAACTTCCTGGATAGCCAGGTGGTGGGTTTCTGAACCAACGCCCACGCGTCTGGACAAGACAATTGGCGCCAAGGTTTTGGAAATCAAGGTCGGAACTAGTATAGAGACAACTACAACAAAAACGGGTTTAGAGATAGGAGCCGAGGTCGTGAACGCAAAGGTGATTGGAGACGAAATGATGGATACCGTAATGACCGGGCTGGATTCCATGTGCCTCCCATTGCTCGAGAAGGGGAGGTTGGGCAATCAAAGTTTGAGAGCATGATGGTTGAGATGTTGATGAAGGTGAGGTCTATTGATGACCAGCTAAAGGAGATCCGCAGTGACTTGTCAAGTATGGGTCAGAAAATGGAATCTCATGCTACCTCCATCAAGAAGATTGAACATCAACTTTGGAAATTGTCAGCATCAATAAACCCTAGACAAAAGGGTACACTACCTAGAAACACTGTCAAAAATCCAAAGAACGATGCATATTGTATGGCAGTAATGACTAGAAGTGGTAAAACCACATTTGACCCCCCGTTTCCAGTTGAATTTAAGCGGATGAAAGAGAACATAATGGAGGAAGATGATGCAAGTGCTGAGAGAGAGAACAGTGGATTGCAAAAATCCCCGATAGGTGAGAAGGAACCTGACATGGATCAAGGAGCAACCCAAGTACCTAAACCTTTCCCACGACGACCACCACTATTCCCCCAAAGGATAAAGAAGAAGGCGGATAATGCTAAGTTCCAGAATTTCCTTTCAATGCTTAAGCAACTATCTGTGAACATACCATTGGTCGATGCTTTAGAGCAGATGCCAGGATATGCAAGTTTATGAAGGACCTGATGACTAAGAAGAGATCTGTGAGCTATGAGCCTATTGACAATGTGCATCACTGTAGTGCCATAGCTACAAGGGTTATAACATAGAAAAAGGAAGACCCAGGTGCCTTCACTATACCATGTATGATTGGTAATGTTTAGTTCGCAAGGGCACTCATTGATCTGGGAGCTAGCATTAATTTGATGCCCTTGGTTGTATTCAAGAAATTAGGATTGGGATCCCCCACACCGACCAACATGTGGCTACTGATGGCCGACAGAATAGTTAAGAAGCCGGTGGGCATCCTAATCGATGTGCTTGTCAATGTAGACAAATTTATATTCCCAACAGACTTTGTGATCCTTGATTGCGAGGTTGATTATGAGGTCCCCCTAATTTAGGGTGACCATTCATTGCAATCGGGAGGGATCTAGTAGATGTGAAAGCTGGCCTGCTGAAATTTGGATTAAATCAAGAAGAGGTCACATTCAACATCTGCAGGACAATGAAGCAACCCAAGGAATTTAGTGTGATCTCAGCACTGGAAGATGAGTATGAATAACTTGACGAATTCTGAGTAGTCAAGAGATTTTCATCGTGCCATGACGTTAAATCAGGCGCTTCTTGAGAGGCAACCCAAGTGATAGATTTGTGAAGTCTGAGTAACCAGGCTACCTACGTAGTGCCTCAACGTTCAATAAAGCACTTCTTTTGAGGCAACCCAAGTTATTGAACTAATGTGTGCTCAGCGTGCAGGGAAAATTAAAAATCGGAGGCCGAAACATCAGTTGCTATGGCCCTTAGTATGACCTGCGATGAGATCCTATGTGCCATAGTAGCAGTTGTGGCGAGGTTCAGAAAAAATAACTCAAAGCTTCGACCTATAATTCACCCTACATACCTTACCTTGGTGGTACAATTCGTAGGTCTCCAGGTATGTTTTCTTCAACAAGGTCGCGTACGAGTCTAAGGGACGAGTCGTAGGTACTTCCTACGACTCATGGTACGAGTCGTGATGGGTCAAAATTGGCAATAATACTCGACTTGGCCCAATTTTTTAAAAAAAATTTCCCTTACCTATTTAAACCCCACAAACACCCTCTCCCACGCTTAAGCACTCATAAACATGACTCAAACTCAATTCCCCTACCCGTAACTAAACATCACTAAAGAATCAAGAAAAATTCTTGCTCGACCCAAAGTCTGAAAACCCTATATGGTCATTTACAATTGACGAAGCATCAATCAAGTAAGTATGTTGTGTTAAACATTGCTAAGAGACACATATTGAGATTGATAGTGTCAAAACCCATGTGAGTCGGTCACTAGGCTCAAAACTTGATTCTTAAAATAGAGAGAATGATCAGGGTGTTGTACAATGTTATTTTTCGACTAAAGGGATGCTAAATTCTTGTTGAACTGAGGATTTGAAACTTAATGTGTTACAGGTAGTAGGTCAAAAAGGGGAGGATTGGGCTTGGGTTAAATTGAGTCAATAGTGTGCCTCGACCTGGGGGAAATTTGAGTGCCTTAAAATATGAAAAAGAACACTTGCAAATTGAGAAAAGAAAATTTGAAAATGGTATGAGGCATAGTACGGATCGCAGGTTGCCACTACGAGTTGTACTGAGCACTCGTACCACCAAGCTAAACAAGGTCGCATAAAAATGTCTTTCCTATGATTCATGGAATCGACCTACAGGTTGAACCATGAGTCGTGGAAAAATCTAGAAAAATACCAACGGTGGGATTCATCAAATGACTCAAGGTACAGATTGTACCTTTGTGGTACAAGTAGTACCTGCGAGTCGTACTGAAAAACAGTTTTAATTCTGGGACTTCTCATGAGTCGTACCTTCATCGTACGACTCGTAGTGAGGACTCGTGATAAGAATCTGAACATCTCTTTTCCAATTCTTCTTATTCAAAAACGGAATGCTAACTTCTTTCTCAATAGGTACAATGACATACAAACGTCGGGCAGACAAAACAAAAGCCCGAAGGACACTAATTGATGAAACAACTAAGTCGGAGTCTGACAAGGCAGGAGAATCACCTAGTGGTTCAATTGAAGAGTATCAATTAGACACTTCAGACACTGATGAAACCCGAATCACTAGGGCAAAAGAAAAGGCCCAAGCTGAAGCAACCACTGCCACATCCGCTCAACATCCTCAGTTTGAGGAGGGAGTTAGAGAGGAATAATAGAAGTCAGGTAATCACTCTAATGCTGAAGAAGGGTTAGGGGAGACCCAAAGTGGAGAAAAAAGCGGAAGTGAAGAGTCAGAGGAGGAGGCTCCTGATGTTGCACAAGAGCAGACCCAACCCGGGGCAAGCTGTACAATCTGATGGAGAGTGCCAGGAGCTAAAGAAATTTATGAGCAAGGCATCTCTCCCTACCAAGAATAAGCCAAGGAGAAGCATCCAAGAAGAACCGCTGATCCTCACAACCTCACTGAATGAAGTTGAGGAGATGAAGAGGATTTTTACCTTCTATGGTTTTGAGTGGATGGACAAGAGTCCAACACAGTACACAAAAAACATAGTTCGAGAGTTCTATGCCAACTACTTGGCCACCATGGAGGTAAAGGCAAAGGAAGTGCAGAAGATAAAAGACCAGCCTCGTTTCGATTGTGTTATGGTCTGAGGTCGAGAGATTGATATATCTGAGCGGACCATTGCTTGATTTTTGTACGAACCATAGCTCGTGCCTACCAGGATGATTCCCGAGTACGATTATAGGGTGGAGGCAATGATGAAGATTAGATCCCTTACTGTGATGGAGCGACAGAGGCAGCTGCAATGGCTAGCATGGGTGATTGCCGAGAAGAAGGATGAAGCTGAATGGGTTACAGGTGGAAAGAAGGTGATGAGGAACTCACTAAATTTCTTAGCAAAAGCCTGTTGGACACTAGTGCACCACTGGTTAGCACCTACAGTCGAAGACAGCACATTGAGTGCTCACAGAGCGGTATTGGTGGCATGCCTCATGTCTCATTACCCCGTCAATATCCCGAGGATCATAGTAGATGAGATACTAGACTGGGCGATGGGAGTAAGCACTACTATCCCATTCCCGAGTCTTATGTTTAGATTATGTATGGAGGAAGGAGTTCCATGGGGTGTCGAGCGGTTGATTGGAAGCTAAAGGATTGCAGACATATGGCTTAATCGGGATAAGATGAACCCGGTAAGCAGATCAAGGATTCCCACAGCTATCTTAGCAGCCCAGCCAGCAGGGGACGCACAGGTGAATGTCCCCATTACATAGGAGCAGAGCGAGATACCGGCTACAGACACAGGTCGTTCAGAGTCAGTTCCTAGCACCTCAGTTGCACCACTGCCCAGAATGCAGACTCAGATGCCAGCAGGGTATACTTTTGTACCACAGGACTTCCTCCAAAACCTAGCAAAATGATCGACCATAGAGGAGAGAAAGATTCAGGCTATGATGGACAATGTAAAACCATGGGTCAAGTCAGAGATTGGGGCAGCAGTATAGGCTATACATGCTCGCCTAGATAGCTTTGAGAGCCGATTCAATGAGAGGATAGCGGAGCAGACCGATACTAGCAGTCTCCGTGCGGAGTTGGGGGATCTTCGGAGCCAAGTGTTAAGTTGTCATTATGACAACAAATAGTATTAGAAGCCCCCACTCTTTTGAACTTCGATGCCGATTTTGATGAGGATATTGACTTGGCGACATATTAGGAGCCGACTACGGTTGTTGAAAAGGGCAAGAAAAGAGCTCCTGAGTATGCTAGTGAGGAGAGTTTTAGAAAAAGGAGGAAGAAGGAGAGAAAAGAGAAATGGCGGGCTAGAGCATAGAGCATGCGGACTCATGACACATATATGTTTGAGCTGCATGAGAGAGCTAGAGGAGCAGGCAGCTCCACCATATCTCGCCCGAGATTGCCCGTGGCCATGACCCTTTGGGAGAGCCACATTCAGCCCCGACAGTTTCATAGGCCGTCAAAGCGGCCACAATTATTGGGGGGGACCACTCCCCCTATTGACACACAATTGAGCGCGCCGGCCACCGCTAGCGCCACTACTACAGTGGAGATATCACCTTCGCAAGGTGACATGAGCTCCTAGTGTGCCACAAGTGTGTTCTCTTCCCTATGTTGTTATAGTTGATGCTTCCAGGATGAAGCTTAATTTTCAAAAAGCGGAGGGGGTATACTTGTGATTTTTGGTTCATTTGAGGTTTTTTCTTGCCGTGTTTCTTTTCCCTCAGACATTCTATCTAGTAGAACCGGCATGTGTAGAATTTTTATTTTTTAGGTTGTGATTTTTGTTTGATTAGGAAGTAGCTTAGGAGTATTCATCCATTAAAATTGCACTGTTTTTGGTTTTTGAAAAAATTTGACCCTATTAAAAAAAATTTCTGATGCATTAGTATGTATTTGTGACAACATGCATGATTGCTGTGGATCTTTTGATGTCATTTAGTTTGTCTACATGAGTAGTCTTGTTAAGCCATGTATAAGCCAGACAGGTGAGGTGAAAATAGTTCAAGTACCATGTGTGAGTGAGGTGTAGTATTCAGTTCGGTATTGTGTTGAAGATCTAGAACTTTCCTGGTTGGTCTCTGCATAGGCTAAGGATGGTTGGTCAGGATATGATCACAAGCCATTTTTGTTTAGCTCACTTTTAGCATATATTACCCTACAAAAGTGCATAAATTCCTTGATCCCATTATTTAGCCTTAATAGACCATGTTTCTTTGATTCACCGATTAACCGAATCCATTTTTTAGAATAAACCTATTTTGGCCCTAGTCCTTCCTTGGATATTGCGAACCTCAACATAAGCAAAATGCTTAAGTTGAGGGTGGCTAGAGTAGGGGTGCGTAAATGGAGGGAACGGAAGAAAGGAAAAGAAAAGAGAAAAGAAATGGTGAAAAATGAGGTGTGGTGAAAACAAAAAAAAGGAAAAAAGATGAAAAAATGTATAAAAAGGGGTAAAAAGGAAAGAAAAAGGGAATGAATGAGAAAAAGGGTGAAATAGGTTAATGCTATAGCCAATGTATGTAGTTCCAAAGAAGGGATAGTCACTTATAAAATCTTTCATATTTTCCATGTCCAACCCTTAGCCTATATTACAAGTCATACTGAGTCCTATATTGATCCTAACTTGACCATCTGATGAACCAAAGCAGAGAAAATAAGGGCAAGCCTATGGTATCTTCCACATAATTCTTTGTAACTTCGTTGTGAGTGAGTGCCTTACTTGTTTAGTCCCATATTATGTTTTACATCTCATATCTGAGTGGAGACTTCATTTGTGTGAGGGTACATGGATTATATTTACTTTTACCATTGGTCTGTGTGGAAAACATTGGTGATGACTTGATTTCCTGTTGATAGGTGGATGACATGTTTTGATTTATGATGTTTTGAGGTTGCTTTTAATGCATTAGCTGATGTTGTTCCATGAGAAAGAGTCAATGGAGTTTGTATAGAAGGTGCAAGTTTTTTTTGGATATTGGCTGTAGTATCTTAAGTCTATTTTCTAGTTGAGCATCGTGTTTAGTTTTTCTTTTCTTTGCCTGAGGACATGCAAAAGTCTTACATTGAGGGTGTTGATGTGCTGTGGGTTTATAGCACTCTTGACGCTCAAAACTAAGAAAATAGCATGGACTGAAGTGTGTTTATGTGGATATGAGACATTTTTCCTTTGGTTTCAGGATAAAATGGTGTTGCACCTAAAAATTGCAAAAGAAAGCAAGAAGTATGCAAAATATTCTCAAAGTGCAAACCACAGTACGAGCCATAGGAAGGTCCTACGAGTCGTACTGATGGCCGTGAAAAGTTGCAGAAGGCTAGAATTGAAGAGTTTCAATGTACGAGTCTCAGTACGAGTTGTACCAAGCTGGTACAAGTCATGGTGTTGAAGTTGTGACAAAATCCAGAAAATTTGCAGAAGAGACTAACTCTTTCTATGGAAAGAAAGTACGATCCATGGGAAGAAGGTACGAGTCGTACCATGACTGTCGTGATGAACTTCAGAAGAATTCCAAAGTTTCAGAATCAAACCACGGGAGATCAGTACGGATTGTAGGATGGAGGTATGAATCGTACCAGGATCCAAAACTTAGCCAAAATTCAGTCAACCATGTAAGGTACGAAAGGAAGCTACGGGTCGTAGGATGCTACTACGGATCATAGGTTGGCTCGTGACGACTGCTGAACCAGATACGGAAATTCATCCTGTTAGCCTAGGAAAAGGATTCTTTTGTCTGCATAAACACGTTTTAGGTTTTATTTTTCTATAGACAAGAGTAGAGTTCAAAAGAGAAGACAAGAGAAGAGATTTTTCGGAGAATTGAGTTGATTCAACTTGTGATCAACCTTTTCTTGAATTCATCTTGTTCTTGCTATTTTTTCTTCAAGATTTTGGTGATTAATTAAAGGAAGTGTTTTTCTCATTCATTCTTGTAAGTATTGATTTATGTTATTAATCATGTATATAATTCACAACCATACAATTATGAGAGGCTAAAACCTCCATAGCTAGGGTTGTGGGAACCATGNAGGGTTGTGGGAACCATGGTGGATTAACAAGCTAGGGTTGAACATAGTGATTTTTAAACCAATACAAAATACTTTTATTGTGTTCTTTTCATGATTAAATGTTTCTTAACGGTGTGCAACGTTAGGACATACCCGAATTCTTTACTTGCTTAGGACTAAGAGGTAGAGATCAGGAAAAGAGAATTACAACAGAGCCTTGATTTTGATAATCATTGTATTAACTTGAGCTGTGGTCGCAGGATAGTTAAATATGCAACTTAGTGATAACAGATAATTTGAAACCACTCATGCGACTTGGTCGAGTGATTGAGTATAGTCATTCAATAGGGGCTGGTCAGTTGTTTGGATGAACCTAAGTTATCAGTTCTATAAGTAAGTATTGGTTATAATCACGAGTGTATACCCAAAGCAGTTATGAACCCATGGGGAACACAAACCCTAGTTATCCTTTAATATTGATTCAAAACTATATTTTTCATAATTGTTTTCATCATTGATTTTCTTTAGAATCCCACAATTTTGAAGTAACTACCTCATAAGTTCACTTATCGATTGTAATCTAGTTCTCCCATATTCCCTGTAGGTTCGACCCCAACCTCTAGTTGGGGTCTTCATTGACAATGTCTGCTTCATAATACTATAAGAGGTGTGGTTTGAGAGTTATCAAAAAGTGGCGCCGTTGCCGGGGAATATAGCTAATACTAGGTTATTAGCTTGTATTTGACTTTTAGGTAGTTATTTCCTTAATTACATTTATTTTTGTGTTTTTAATACCCACAGGCTGTTCTCCGGTGAATGCAAGGCACTGGAGTAGAGGAGATTGTTCGCGGCTTTTGTAACTACACGCAAGTGCACATGGTCAAACAAGTAGTAAAATGGCTTAAGTAAGCCAAGTATCGATTCCACAGGGACTGAACTAAGGTAACAATTAACTCAAGTGTTAATGACTAAATCTTTAAGAATGCAGACAACAATTTAAATAGGATTTTGAGAGTTGAGTTTCCTAATTTATACGAATCTAAGACAAAATTATAATGTGAGTCAAAGCTATAGTAATATGGGCATACTGAGAGTTAAAACGAACATGCGGGGAAGTAATTTATCGATAAAATTCAGTTAATCTTTCCTTCGGTTGTAGTAAAGATTATTACCTATGGATTGGAACTTTTCGTATCTACAACTTAAGAATCATGAACCTTCAATCTACATTCTGTGATAAAAAAGAATTTCATGTTCTAGCCACTTAAAGCAGATTCCTTAATTGACTAATAAGACTTTGGATATATTTATTACAGAATGTAAATCCAATTCTCAATTTCCCAAACCAAGAAGAGATCATATCCTACCAATTCACAACTTTCCAATTTCTTTCCTTTTCAAAAACAAGAATGGATTTTTAGACTGAATGTAAATCAATTCTCAATTTACCAAACTAAGAAGAGATCATATCCTACCAATTCACAACTTTCCAATTTCTTTCCTTTTCAAAATCAAAATTGGAATTTTTAGATATACATTAATATTGGCCAAACATTAATGCAGTAAGAACAAGAATTGATAGAACAACCATTGAAGAAAGATGAAAACTAAAATGATCAACAATTACATTCCACTACAATTGTTCTTAACCTCAGCAAGAAGTGAATTTAGCCACTCATTTGTGGATTAAACATCANAATCATACAAACAATTGAGATAAAAGAGAAATATATAGAGAAGAACCCTAGAATTTTCGTCCCCTCAACTGCCTGTAACCCACGTTCTTGCTCAACCAAGACAGAATGTTTAAAGTTAAACCTAAGTGTGCTATTTATACTGGTGAGAATTTTTTCCGGAATAACCAGCAACGTGGCACGGAGTGTATCGCGGAGCACCACCTCCGTGCCACGGGGCTAACGCGGACCCTCTCTAGAATTAGGTTCCTCAGCAATTTCTCCTCAGCGTGCCACGGCCTGCAACGCGGAGCCAGGCCAACGTGGCACGGTGCAATCGCGCACCTACACTGGAAATTGATGTCCCAGGTAAATATACTCAATGTGCCATGGCTTGCATCGCGTGGCATTGCCTCTGTGTCACGGAGGCAACGCACGGCTTCACTAGAAATTGGCAAAACAAATTCACCTGAGGCAGAATTCCTCCGCGATGGCAGCGTGACACGGCTCCATCATGGAGCCCTTATTTTTGCTGCTCTTCCTTCACCTTTTCCACTCCTTTCTTCCAAGTCCATTCCCGATTTTGACCAACATGTATCTTAGATTCCGAAAATTACATTTTACCTGCAAAACAACACTAATCATGTTGGTTAGTATAAATTCACATTGTAACTACAAATCACATGAGAATGCACAAATAACGATATATAAACAAGACGAAATGAAGCATTTGAGTATCACTTGGGCATATAATTCTGCCCAAGATCAC
>JACEIK010001884.1:28497-47583 GCA_018107945.1 Datura stramonium
AACATATTCATATTTTACGGTTGTCCTATGATCTTCTTGGATATTTTTTTAAAATATTCTTTTTTAATATTTACAGGGTAAGCTGAATAATAAATCAAAGCTTTGTTATTTTGTTTGTACACACACGCTGATCAAAATGCAAAAAGACAAGCTCATTTACACTCTTCAAACAAAAAGAAAAAAAATTTAAAAATCCTCTCTTTTACGCTTCAATTTTTTCACGGCAAAATCAGTTGAATCTCTTGGATATAATCTCATGAATCATTATATTTTTTTATAATCGAGTTTTGGCTTATGTCACGTCGGATAAACATAAAAAAAATGCTTTAAAAATTATTCAGGGTTATATTAGGTCTTCCGTAAGATATGAACATGTTACTATAAATTCGATCATAATTTAAACGTTATTTTAGTTATTTTTTCCTTAATAATTGGTAATTAAATCCAAAATTTTAAAACTATTGCATAATAAACAACACTATCAATTGCACCTTCACCTCTATCTCCACTTTTAAGTCCAAAAGAGAAAATAAAAGGGCTAACTAAGGCCTAAAATCATCAAGAAGTAAGAGCTTCTCTTTGCTTCTTTGATATTTTGGGGTGTAACAATTAAAAGTGGGTGAGCTTATATTAATTTTTTAGTGTTTTATTTGATGTAAATTATCTAATACTTCTATGGTTATATTAGGATAGACTGTTTATCACATCTCTTGGAGTGTGTCCTTTCTCGAACACTGCTAACGAGAGATGTTTAGTGCGTCGTGTTACTTTTTTTTTAAAAATATTCTCTTGTAGGTTTATGTTATATACATTCTATTCAATCTTGTGAACTAATCGAGACCGAAATTGGTAAAAAAGATATGAATAGAGAGAAATAATTAATCGGTGAAAGAACATGAAACCATTTTGTTTCAGTAGAGGAATCCGTCATTTGCTTTAACATATTTATAAGGCATATTCTATGGGTATGACAATAATATGGTATCATTAGATAATTTATAAAGATCCTCTTTTTTTTTTTTTTAAACTCTTTGAAAAATCTGCAGCTGTTAATTTTTTGGGTGCGCATTGAATAAACTCGCTCATGTACAATAACTTGTAAACCACATGGGAGAACTCAACATTCTTCCTACAGTATAAATCAAGGCAAAATTATATGTTCCCTCGTGTCATATACATACATACACACATAGTGGTGGAACCACCTTATGCTAAAGGTTATCAATTGATAAATTACATTATTTAGCTAGGTTAAAATTTTAATTTTACATATAAATATTATATATTGATTCCTCTTATTTTATACGCATGACTATCTTTTTTTATATTTTGATATCCTTTTGTTAAATGTTGAATATATTCATAAACTATGTGAAATAAAATATATTTGCCCTATATTATATTTTGGGTCACATATGCTCATGTCGTTATCAAAATCACTCGTCGTGCAATTAAAAATTAATTATTTATAAACAGAAAATAAATTTAAAATATTTCACATAATTTTAATTAACTATCATATTTAAAATGTAGAAAATAAAGTAAGGAGAGTTTTTTCTTTTCAGAAACAAAATAAAAGAAGGCAAAAAACCCCTGAAGCCTCGCGGTTAATCGTCAGAACAGCTCGAAGGCTTCTTGCCGGCCGGTGAAGAACGAAGGTTTTTCCGGCACCGGATTTTATCTATCTCATACTTGAACTTCAAGTATGTATCCCTCTCTCTCTCTCTGTCACACACACACACACACACACACACACACACTGTAATTTGCAACTGTTGATCAGAGCGGAATGGTTATAAAGCATATAGGGGGATATTAACTAGTTAGGGATTGAAATGGAGCAAAATGGTTATGGAGGATCCATACAGGTGATTCCAACTAGTTTGGGATTCCGAGAAGCAGTTGATTGATTGATTTGTTGTTTGCAAGCGGAAAAAGAGGCATCTCATGCTCCCAATTTTGATTGATGGAGCACTCTATTTTCTCTTGATTTTGGTGTTTGCAACTGTAATTGGCTTACCAAAGGCATCTACTTCTCCCAATTTTGATTGATTGAGCTATCTATCTCCTCTTGATTTTGATGCTTGCAACTGTAACTGGCTCACCAAAGGCAGCTCATGCTCCCAATTTTGATTGCTTGAGCTCTCTATTTCCTCTTGATTTTGATGTTTGCAACTGTAATTGGATTACCAAAGGCAGCTCACGAAATCCACTTCTCTTTGAACTTTTTGAGCTCCCGTTTCCTCTTCCAACAAGGGTGGCTCCAATCGTAAATGGCTTTCCATTTTATTCCAGATTATTCTTGTGATTTTGTAGTTCTCTCTACCCACAAAGGGGGCAATGTCTACGGTCTACCTACACCCCACTCTCTATAGACCCCACTTGTAGACCTCACTTGTGGGGCTATACTGGTATATCTTTTTTTGTTGTCCTGTATGAGTTATGAATTTCTATGATTTTTCCTTGCTAGGACGCATTTGGTGTAGATTTTCCATGGAAAAGGTTGTGCCTTTTGAGAACTTATATATGGGTCATTTTCTAGTATTTGGTTGGATATAGAAGTAGGTGAGGTATGGTAATGGTATAAAGTGGAGAATAGAGGATAGGACGCTATGGTATTGTTTTGGTGGTATTTTTGAGTTTTGACTTTTGAAGATTGACAACATTGTCTAATTGGAAATCAAGTAAGGGTTGAGATGTTAATAAAGGAAAATGACTTCTACTAGTAACTGACATGAGTTGTTTTCTCCTTTATTGGAAAATGTTGTCCTAGGAGAATATATTTTCCAGATTTCAAGGCAACCAAACACTGGAAAATGATTTCATCCAATGAAGACATTTTGAAGGAGAACAGTTCTCATCGTAGCAAACACACTACTAATTACCGTCATTTTTTCCCAAATTGTCTGCTTTATCTCATTCTTCCAAACTGTTTGTTGGCTTTGTGTAATCTATCAGTCTTCCATTGGTCTGGCAAAATTTTTTCTCTCTGCTTGTGTCTGATTGCCCTTTTCTTATTCTTATATCTTTTAATTTGTATCGATGCTTTCTGGGAATTAACCGTGTTGGAGATCCTACTCATCAAGTTACCCACTGAAAAGAAAAAAAAAAAGGAAGATCTACTCTTCGAGTCTGCTACCAAAACTCATCTTCCGTTTCTTTTTTTCCTGATGTATCCAATTCATCAACTATGATAGATTGCTTTTGGGTCTGGCAAAATTTAGTGAGAAACTCTGCCTATGTTAGTGACTTAGTGTTGCATAGTGGGTCCTAGCCTAATTGAAGGAGGAGGGTTGCAGCAAGTTGAGGGCCGATGTAAAAGTAGTCATAATGAGATGAAATCTCTAAACGTTTTATATAAAGGACTCATATAACCTATTACAACTAGTTTGGAATCAAGGCATAGTTGATCAAATAATGTCTAGGGAAATTTTCTGCATCAATCTTGCTGTCTACCTATTTGTGTTGTTTACCTCTTCAGAGCTGTCAAGTTTATCCACATTTATTTGTATTCCATCAGATGCTGATCCTTCGAGATGGTTTTTCTTTCAGGATAGGAAAAATAAATGTTGGCGAAAGGCAGAAAATTTGCTGGGAAAGGGGAGACAGTGGCTGCACAGTATGCTTTTGGCCCGCTTGAAGATGATTTAATTATTAAGCACAGACTTCTAACTCGTACAACAACCACTAGAGGTGAACCGCCATTGAAGAAACTTCAGAAAAAGTTTACTGCTTTTGCTTTGGAAGTAGAGAAGGAAGCTGATAACTATGGTGATTGTGAAAGACTTGCCAAAGCTTTCTTGCAAGAGCTAAATACATTTGAGATTCCGCTCCTAAAGAGCAAAGCAATCATAGATGCAAACCTTAGAGAGAAGGAGAACTTCAATGACCTAAGAGATGAGATAAATGGGCAAATTTTACAAGCTCAGGCCGATATAGAAGATCTCAAGAGGCAACTTGAAGAAAGCAAGATAGAGAGGCAGCACAAAGAAGAGTGTGAGGCCATCAGGAGGTTGGTTGCCATGCAGCCTCCAAGATCTGAAACTCAAAAGGTTATTACAGAGCTTGAGAAAGAGATAGCAATGTTGGGGGCAGAGAATACTGCTAGTTCAAGAACATTGGAGCTTCGTAAAAAGCAATTTGCGCTTCTATTGCATGTGGTACGTATACTTCTATAAAGTCCGCCTCCTGATTTCTGCAGGGAGTTCTAGCTGGAAATTCTTAATTGCTTCTATTGAAATATGGTAGCTAAAATAGACTCTAGGAACTAAAGAGAACTGACATAACACACTAATGAGCAAAAGGCCCAACAACTTCTTTAGAGAAATACAGGATAGTTCTCCTTCAATAAGCTTTTCACTTTGGAATTCAATTCTGCATACTCCCTTTGTGCACTTTAAACCTGTAAAATTGGAAGAGACACTCTCTTTACCTGACTTTCCCTATTGGCTTTGACTCCAGTTATTTTTCTTTTTCTTTTTCTTTTTTTTGCTGTTGGTATTAATGTCAAATCTCTAATTTTAATAAAAGCAACGGTGAAACTCTGGTGAGAAGTAATCATCATCAACAGGTGAAAATGCCAGGCTTCTCAAAGTTTTCTTTGTTCGCTTCTAGTACTGCTGGTTGTTTATTAAGCATCATTTTTGAAATTAACTGAGATCTAGCCATTTGCTTTCATCATTACCTTGGAATTCTAGTTTTCTGAGCTACAAGGCAATCAAACTTCCTCTTTTAATTGATCTTCTTAAGTCATCAATATTAGTATATCTCAAAGATTTTAACTCATATGTAAGTCCGACTAGGGAACTTGACATTGAGTATTTTTATGTTGTTAACAATTCTGAAGTGACTTTGCTGAATTTTCTCTTTTAAATGCTATTTCCTTAACATTTCAATATACATGATTTGAATGTTGATGAAGGGTTTCATTGCTTCAAAAGAACTACATAAGAAGAAACAACTTAGAGCCTCCTTGCTGGTTCTGTTGCCAGAATTAATAAATGTGGAAGAGAAAATAATTGATATTTTTGTTTCCTTTTGTTCTTTGTCTTATATGTGCAGTTTTTTTACAGTTAAAAAGACTTAGTAAAAGAAGTGTATCTTATTCTACTTTGCCTCTTATTGAAACGTGCGAACATTATGGTCTTGCATACTATAAATTGCTCAGAGAATGGTTTTAAAGATTACTTATTGAGATGTAAAAGAGTTTCCAGTAACCAGTGTTGTTAAAAGCCATCACATCGATTTTAAGTGAAGGATTGTTATTTCATGGGTGAACCCATGTGTTCCAGAGAAATGTCCGCTTCTGACAATGAATTGCAATTGACATTTCAAACAATGAATTGCAATTTGCAGCACGATCCAAGCGAGAAGAGATTGGTTCCTTGAATCTCACTTTGAGGATTACACTCAAAAGAAGGTGCAACTAGCATACATAGAGGACAAAAGTGGAAGGTCGTTGAAGATGGTTTGGTTTTGTTCTATAGAGATATCCGGGTGCACCGACCAGTAGGTCTTGAACCATGATAAGTGTTAATGGGAACAAAGTAGACTTAAAATCACATGGAAACAATTATATCAGAAGATTTACAATCTATTAGACATGTATAATTGGCGGAAAATAAAATACAATAGAAGAGAAGGATACATATTGTCTATACTAACTAGTTGAGATTAAGGTTTAGTCTTGTCTCATGTTAGTCTAATATTTTCTAAGAGTCTTTTTGATCTTGTTACGGCATTTGTATAATCAATAAAAAAATGTAGAGAACTTCTAGTTCTAGAGAAGTTAATTTATTGAATCTTAGAATGAGAAGTGTCTAAATGGAGCGAAGTGGAGAGTGAGGATTCTATGGCATTTGGTAGAATAACTTTCCTTCTAAAGTCGAGGACGTTTCCCTGTGAGCCTTATAACCATAGAGCTAAAAAGAAGTGAGGTGAAAAGAAGTGGAATCGGGCAAAAGAGAGTGAAAAATGACTGGAGGGTAAATTCCAGAGAAAATCGGCTTCTGATATTGCAAATGCCGGGAGACAGTCGCAATTGCTATTCTTGTTATGCTTTCACTTTTATTACTTCTCTTTTTGGACTGATTTGGATTGTTTTCCTTGAGCTGAGGGTCTCTACCTCTGAGGGGTAAGGTCTGCGTACACTCTACGCTCCCCAGATTCCACTTTGTGGGACTTCACTGTTTGTTATTGTTAAAGGTTAGAAGGGCCTTAACATTAAAGGCACCCCTTATTGATCATTTTACTTGCAGTATCTTTAAGGGGCTCAAATCTTGAGCTGCTCCATCACTGTGAAGGGCTATGCTAAAATTAGTTTTGACTGTTCTTTCTCCGTTCCTTCATCTTCCACAGTATAATGGTCATATTATGCTAATTCACTTTTTGAGCTTTCACTGATTTGTGTATATTCAATCATCCTCTAGTTTATTGTCACCTTGTGCAACTTCCAATTACTATAAGTGAAGTGTCTGTCAAACTTTTCTAACACCCATGAAAAGCAACTGAGGTGTATTAAGCAGATGACAGGATCACCATTGTAAAGGATCCATATGAAATTTTCCATGTTTGTAGATATGTAGGTTAATACATTCTTGTAAATGCTTAATATTTTATCTATATCTTGAGAACACTTTGATTAGTGATTATGGATATCTTTTGCTGATGTTCAAACTTTTTGCTTAGGTTGATGAGTTGCAGAACACGATAGAAGAAGAACAAAGGAGCTTGGTAGAAGAGTTGAGGAATGCAGTCGACGATCATAATAAGAGGGGGGTGGAGGATGCTAGTGGGGGTCCTGAAGCAATGGCTGTGGATTAGAAAGTGAGTACACCTAGGTTCCGTAATTATAATTTTGCTCTTTATGCATCATTAACTGTAGCATCTGTCACAAAAGATGGTTGATGTTGGTTGAATTTACTTTTACATTTATTATCATGTAAAGCATATTTACCTATTGGCGTTGACGAACTTAAATACATAAATCCTACAAAAACTAGCAATACAGAAAACCTAATAATGGAAGTCAAATCTTCAAGTGTCGTAGCTTTTGTATGATGCATAATTCATGTTAGAGAATTTACATCAGCATGCATATGAAGTGCAATGCTAATATTGCATAAAACTACTGATGCTGGAGAGGCATTTGCTTCTTCGTGACAGTTTCTTTCAGGTTATACAAGGTTTTCTTTTGAGTAGTTCAACAAAGTTTAACCTTTCAAGATTGCTCAGAGCTGAGTCATCTACTTTTGGCAATCTGAGCTCTATCCTAGGAAGTATAGGATAAGTTGGCTTCATTTTGATTTGGTGCTGTCGCCAAGTCACAGCCTTGTCCTAAAGTAGGGATAGAATTTACTCTCTTTATAATGATGTTGATGGCATAACCCAGCAGTCTGCAGCAATCATGTTCCGTAGGGACGAGAGGATGTGAAGCCTTTCTTAAAATTGAACATGAGAAATAGCACATCACATTATGCTGCACATGTAGCTTTTTGTGTTATCTTCTGGAATCTTAGACTTACCTTTACCCTACATGCACCACATACTAAAGAGTGTTAAACATCTCTAAGATTATCGATACAGAACATTTATCATCTTTTTATACCTCAAGTTTAATGACTTCAGTCTTCATTTATGCAGTTGGCATACTATGGACAAGCCTTTCCTCAGATGACAGACATCTCCTATCAATTGTTGTATTTTAGCTAGCGTTTGGCCATAGATTCCCAGTTTCCAATTTCCAGTCTATCTATTGTGCCATCTTGAGTTTGACATGCAGAGTAAATACTGATGGAAAAGACTAACCATGGCATCTCACTTTCTTTATTATTGATGGACCATTCTTGTTTTTTTATTTTTTATTTTATAATTTAATTGAGATGGCATTTTCAGTTTAATAGCTTGATTAGTTATCCAATTCACTTCATTTAAATATATAAAATTAGTCCAACCATAAAATGTCATAGATGGTTTTAATTAGTCAACTTGACCAATTACTTTAAGTAGTTTTTGATCTCCATTCTTCATAGTTTAGAAAATTGTCAAACTTATTCAGCACTTTATTCGAAATTTATGAAGGTAGAGTTGAAAGACAGGTTTGAAGCATTTCTTCAAATTCGAATTGAATTTGAAAATTTTATAAATCAAATATTAAATTAAAAATTATTTCGAAAAAAAAGTTGCTAAAACTCCCGTGGCCAAACGGCTCCTTAAGAGTGTCATTGAAGATTTAAGTTTTAGATGCAAACTACCAAAGTTCATTAAAAATACCTTTATACAAAGTCTTTTCATTTCAAAAGTGGAAAAAAAAAAATTAACTTATGGTACCAAAGTGTAATTTTCTATAATTAAAATGATTTATTTGTTAACCTTACCAATAGCCATTTTGTGTTTGAGGTGTATATATTTTGATAAATATCGAACTATCATATCAAAATTAAATTTTTTAACATGTTATTTTTCACATTACGGTATTTGATGTGTATTTAAAAAATAATAATATTTGATATTTATAAAAAAAAAATATTTATAAAAAAAATATTAAAATACTTATTATATAAATCAGTATGCATTATATATTAACCTTAAAAGTTTTTCCTTTATCACTAAATATAAATTAAATACTTAATTACATATAATCATATATAATATTCAAATATATATATTGTTTTCCATCAAATCCTAGACAATTTTTAGTCATTTCAAGCATGAGAGAGTTCCTCATCATTATCGAATCTATAACTTCACTCCTCTATACCTCTAAGTCAAAGCTCTAACGTGATCATGATTTATGAATTTATTTATTATTCAATTAAAATTTATCTATATCAAACCAATTTAATATAATAGTGATAGAACATTTTTAGAATTGAATATCTAAATTATCGAATTGAAAATTTTAAAATTTTATAATTTAAATATTTCAATTTTTTAATTTTTATGTTTTTATAATTTTTAATTGTAATTCTATTATGAATTTATTTTTTAGACACATAATTGGTATATATAGTTAAGTATGAATAATTCATAGATTAAATTAATTGATTCAAATATTATTTTTTTATTTGATTAAATGTATACACCGCAAGATAAATTTTTACCGAAACTCACCCCACGTTGGCATGTAGTTTAAACTCTTTTCACTTCAAAAGTGGAATAAAGACAAACTTATTGGGACCAAAATGTAATATTCTCTAAATGAAACTAATTAACTTTGTTTGTTACCTTCCAATCACCATTTTGGCATGTAGTTGGTGAGAACATAATTATAAAAATATTATATATATATATAAAATTAAAATGCACACAGGCGCATTTAGTACATATCGACGGTATAACAGCACATATCCCATCCTTGTCCCCTTTTCTCTTTAGGGGTTCATTCATTTTTTTCCTCACTTCACTGTTTACACACACCATCATCTTGTAAGAACCCAACTCAGCAAACTTATTTTCTTCTTAAAATTCCCAAATTTTACAGGTTTTAATTTACATAATTCATGGGTTTTGTTTCAAATTTGTCATCAATTTGACTCTTTTGTTTAATCTCTTGTATGTATCTATCTATGATTTTGTATGTTTTTTTTCAAGATTTTGTGTTCTATGGTTATTCTTAGATTAAGTGTAAAAAGGAGCCAGCTTGATGAGTAATTTGTATGATCTGAGGATTGAAGATCATAAGAGGGCAGTTTTTGGGTTGATTTATCTAGTCAATTACTGTATATTTGCTAGTAACTTTCTTTCTGTGTAGAATTTGTATTCTCTGCTGAAATCTCTGAAAAGGGCTTTTGACCGTAGAGTTGTTACCAGGTACTTGTGCTGGTAGCAAGTAGTTGGTAAGGCATCAGGATAGTCGAGCGCTATGCAAGCTGGGTAGGTCACTATTTTGGTACCGAAAAGAAAGGGGTCTTACCCTATGTATGAAGGTGTGTTCCCTTGCTAGTGTGGGGTAGGAGGAGAAATGGGTGTATACAGTACACTTCCTTCTCCCTGAATTTATGCAAAAGAGACTGTATGCATGCTCTTTTCTGCACCAAAGGAGCAAATCTACTGCTGCACCGACCTTGAAATGTTAGTGAAATTAATAGATGGGGTTTTGGGAGTTCTTCAAAGTAGAACTAGGATGAAGTTTATTTGGATGAAGAAGAAGGTATAATGTTAATGAAGTGGTTTTGGGAGCTGTTCAAAGTAAATGGGGTTGAAGTGTATTTGGATGTCAATATAGCTTTGGAAGAAGCCTCTCCACTCTGGGCGAGGTAGGGTGGCAAGGTCTGCAACACTCTATTCCCTCCCCCAAATCCCACTTGTGGGATTACATTGGGTATGTTGTTGTTGATGTATAGCTTTGGAAGAAGTATTCCACTTGTGGTTTCCTCTTTAATAGATCATAGGAAAGGATTTTGAAAAAGAAGAAAAACACTTTCTTGACAAGAGAGGGTTTCTCTAGTAATAGAGTTTCACTTCCAACCGTTGAGAATTTGAATAACTATGGTGGAGAACCCACAATTTACAATTTTCTAATTAAGAAGTCTCAGATGTACCTTGACTTCAGATATATCGATTCTCCCAAGAGATCTCTAGGAGGGGAAGGTTTTTTTTCTTTGGGAGGAGCAGGGGCAGAAGGGGAGGAGTGGGTTTACCAGCTCCTTAGAAGGAAAAAATGAGATATCTCTAAAATGGCCAAAGGGGAAGGAAATTTTAGATTTGGAAGTTCTATGACATGTGTTATGGTGAATGTGATCACTGCATGACATCTCTTTGGGCACTACCCGATACTTTGTCTGAAAACATTGTGTTATTTCATATAATTAAAGTGGTACTAATCTCTATTATAGTTGAACTGTTAGTTTGTTGGTGCAGGATGATCTGCAGCTTGGTTTAAAAGTTTAAAGATTTGTTCAAGAAAGTGCTTTTAAGGGATGTCGAGTGGGAGCTATACACACTGGTGCCACAGATGCAGGCAGCCAATTCGGCCTCGAGGAGCTAATTGTCTTTGCCCAAATTGCGGTGGAGGTTTCATTGAAGAGCTCGATGATGTGGTAGGTGCTAGATCTAATATTGAGGATGATCCCTTCCTTGGGTTGATGGATCCTTTCCGGACCCAAGATTTGGTATAATGATGCCCTTGCTGCATTCATGAGGCAGAGAATGGCAGGAAGAAACCCCAATCTTGACATTAGAACAAGATCTGGCATTGTTCCTGGAAGTGGGAGGGGCTTTGGTTCTGGTCCATGGTTGATATTTCATGGCCAAACTCCTGTTAGTATGACCGAAAATGATGCCTTTGAGTACTTTTTCAATGGAAACCCAGGAATAGGGCAGCGCCGGCTAATTTTTGATGATTTGATGGGGCCTGGGCTGCACAGTTAATTGAACAGCTCAGTATGAATGATAGGCAGGGCCTCCCCCAGCACCCGTTCTGCAATAGATGCTTATCACTGTCAAGCATCACACAGAGGCACCTCAACACTGATTCTCAGTGCTCAGTTTGTCAAGATAACTTTGAATTGGGTTCTGAAGCAAGGCAGATGCCATGTAAGCATATTTACCATTCAGATTGTATCGTACCCTGGTTGGTTCGGCACAACTCGTGCCCTGTTTGCCGTCTTGAGCTGCCTTCGCGAGCTTCTGGGAGGCCAATTGGAGTTCTAGAACTGGAAACGTTAGCAGTGGCAGCAACAGTAGTAGCAGGGAGAATAGTGGTCAGAACCAGGGGAGGAGGAATCCCTTCTCATTCTTGTATTCTTTCGCCGACCAACCAAAAATGACTGGCAATTATGCTGAGAGGAGGGGAGGAAGTAGCTCAACAGCACCCTATGAAGAGAACAATGAAGCAAATTACCTGCGTGGCGCTTAATTATTTAAAAATTTCTTTCCAGCATCTTGGATTTTACCTACTTTCAAGGCTCGAAATTAGTTTTCAGGGTTTATGTTAAGAGTGGTAGATCTTGAAATCATCCTAAGATGGAGGGAAGTGTTTTTACAATGTGTTGTAATATGGGATGGAAGTTTTTCTTTAAAGGTGTATAGGTGGGAAACATCTTGAAATGTTTTAAGGGACTTCTGTAAATGATGTTCTCAAAATGTCAAATGATACATCTGCTGTTGATAATAAATTTGCTTCTTCTAGTTACCATAATTCCATCTCTTCTTTCTCTGTGTTGAGAGAGAGTTTTCAATTATGGCCTACTGGTTTTTGTGATCCGGGTATGAGATTTAAGTTTCGCACCGGTTAAATGGGGAGTTGGTATAGGGTTTATATAATTTTAGGCTCTCCCACCTTTATAGTTATTTCCTCCGTTCATCTTTACTGTCCATCGTGACTAAAAATAAGCTTGTTCATTTTTATTGTCCAGTTTGAAAAATCAAGACATAGTACATCATTTAGTTTTAATTTATCAAATTATAATTATTTCCTCAATACATTTTCTGAAATATTGAATTTATTATATTCAAAGGTGATATAATAAATTTTTTCTATTTATTTGCTTTTAGATTACTAAATCAATACTAGACAAATAAAGATGGACGGAGGGAGTAGCTTTTAGGATGTGGTTCTTCCTTGGTTATATCAATGGTATTAGAGCCACCCACCATCCTTTGTGCCTACTGTACTACGAGGCGCCCCGCATGAAGTTGTCGAGACATAATTGTCATGGAGATTAGAATGTGACAAAATTTTGGAATAAAATTAATACCTTCTTGATTTTGTAAACAAGAAAGAGTCATATTTATTTATGTACTTTTAATATATATATATATATATGTATATATATATATGTATATAATACTTTCGTCATAATTTTTTATAAAATTGTCCGTCATTCAACTTTGAATAAAACATCAATTATTTTGAAGTAGAATTGCTCCACGCTTTAGATCCATTTATCCTTACGTTGCTTAACTCTCTAAAAAATATTTTTGTATTCACGTAAGATTCCCTAAAAATATATTACCGTCTCGTTTCTAATTTAATTGTTAGGATAAGATTTACACACTCATTAAGAAAAATAGGGATGGTAATTTGACTAATATAACCGTATTAATTTTTTGAAAACATACACACAATTTTTTCACATTTTTTAGAATGACTTTAAATACTAAGGGTAAAATTGAAAAACATGATCAATTATCTTTTGAATTTTGAAACTAACAAATATTTTAAAACAACTATTTTTAAGATACCAACACTTCATATTGAATCTCATAAAATTGTTGTCTAACTAGATAATTTTTTTAAAATGTCATTTGAAAGTTATAATCTAAAATATAAATATTTATGTAATTATATAGTAAAAATAAAAATAAAAATAAAAATTTATATATATATTAAACTGAACTAAAAGAATACGTAAATTAAAATAAGGACTACTATTTTTTAGGATTAGAGAAAATTCCATTTTAGTTAGTAATTAAATGACTCAACCAAACAACCAAACATTGTTTGTCTAAATATATATCTCCTTTCTTCCTTGGCCTAATCAAATTCTTAACTTACAATTGTGATTGATTATTTGGAACATATAAATATGTATATTTAATTAAATCTTCAATTAGCTAAAATTTAATTCTCATTTGATCATAAATTTTAAAACTAAAACTTAAAATTCAAAAATTTAAATTTTTTAAGTTATGATTTTTAAAATTTAAAATTGTATTTGAAATTTAAACATGAATTTTACTTAATTTTTTAAAAAATTTTTATAAGTAAAAGTGCCAAAAATTTTAAAATTGATCTGAGCCAGTATTTTAGAAACTTTGAAAATATTTAAAAATAATTTTCAAAATCTAATAAAATTTCATGATCAAAATATATATTTAACTATAAATTTTTAAAATTTAATGTAAAATTCTATGGCAAAAACTAGTATGTATTAACCTTTAATTTTCTCTTTAATTGAAGTGTATCATCATCTCCTTGTTGAATTGACTAAACAGATGACTTTTACTTGCATCTTCATTTTCTCTAAATTTTCCATTAATCCGATATGAAAGAGCATTGAATAACGACAAGAACCAGAAACATTTTATTTTATTTTATTTTATTTTATTTTATTTTATTTTGTGTGTGTAACACATTTCTGAAATCCTTCTTCCCCCTTGTTTGTTCTGTGCTGGGTACCTTTACCTACCTGAAACCTGAAAACTGGTAACTTTGATACACAAAAATATTTAAGATACTGATACCCTTTGGTCAGTTCCTCTCACCACATTGAAAAAGATTGCAAATTTTGAATTGTATCTGCAAGAAACACATTTCTTGAAAATGGGGTTGAAGAATTGAATCATATTGTTCAGATTTTGCTTTTGTTTCACTCAAGTTTCTGCAGAAAATAGCATAGTGGAACCACTGTAGCCATGTCTTCCTGTAATATTCTTTGTAGTCACCAGCTTTACACTTCTTGTAATGTCAAACCCCAACTTGGTTCTTTTAAAAAGAGCTGCTTTTCTCAATCTTGGTCAAATAGGCCACAAGGGTCATCCTGTTTTCATCAGAATTCTCAATTTAGAAGAAGCAATTTTGTTATTGTGAAGGCTTCGGATTCAAGAACTAGCAGAAGACAAGTAGAGGTAACCCTATTTTTTGTCATGGGTTGGCTTTAACTTTATTTTTGTTGGAGTGGAGCTGTAACTTTATGAAAAAGTTTGGCTTTTTTTGTGAATTTTATTCTCTGCTGGTTTGAATTTGATTTTCTTGTTTTATTGTTCTTTTTAGCTGTAATTGTGTAAAAAGTTTTGAGCTTTGACTGAATTTTGTTGTGGGGGGTGCTTAGATAACATATAACCCTGAAGAGAAGTTTAATAAGTTAGCTGATGAAGTGGATAAGGAGGCTGGGCTTTCAAGACTTACTCTGTTTTCTCCTTGCAAGGTAAGTTAATCAAGTTAAATTCTTTAACTGTTCAAAACTCCTTTGTGGATTTTACCCTTAATTCTTTCTTTTCTTTTGGCAAATCTGCTGTCCTTTTGTGCTACAGATAAATGTTTTCTTGAGAATAACAGGCAAGAGGGACGACGGGTATCATGATTTGGCATCTCTCTTTCATGTAAGTGTTCAACTTCCTTTTTTGTGCTTCAGATTTTTGTCTGGTGAGAAATCAGAATATGGTAATGCTTGAAAGAATCCCATTGGAATTATGCTATATTACTATTTACTATATTGCATGTTCTGAAGAACTGCAAGTTCTTATTACTATGGTATTTACTAATGAAGTTTTGGAAGAACGAATTATTACGTATATAATGGTTATGAAATGATGAGCCCTTTTGTTCGTTCAGGTAATTAGTCTAGGAGATAAAATAAAGTTCTCGCTGTCACCATCGAAGTCAAAGGATCGTTTATCTACTAATGTTGCTGGAGTTCCACTCGATGAGAGAAATCTGGTAAAGGAAGAAGCTAATATGGTTATCCTCAAACTCATCAATATAATTCTAATGATCTGATTGGTATATTCATGATTTTGCCATTCTCTTTGCAGATTATAAAGGCCCTCAATCTTTATAGGAAAAAGACTGGAACAGACAATTACTTTTGGGTAAAATCTTTAAATTGGTAGCAAATGGATCAGTTTGGAATAGCTTTTGGGTATATTGCAACTGGTTTAACTTTATTACCTCTCTCTCTGGCCAGATTCATCTTGATAAGAAGGTGCCTACTGGAGCTGGTCTTGGTGGTGGGAGCAGTAATGCTGCAACAACTCTGTGGGCAGCAAATCAATTCAATGGTTGTGTTGCCACTGAAAAGGAGCTCCAAGAGTGGTCTGGTGAGATTGGTTCTGATATTCCTTTCTTCTTCTCTCACGGAGCAGCCTACTGTACGGGTAGGGGTGAGGTATGATTTTGCCTAGCACTTGCTTTCAAATGTCATATTCCTTCCAATTGTGTATGAGATCTTGTGGCTTTCCTTGCATCTCTTTGGGTCTCTAGTGCTCTTAATCAGTCTCTGATCAGTTGGGTGGAAAGCTGTAAGCCTGTAACTAGCAACTTGTTTCACTTGCAACTTAGGTTGCATCCACACTTTAATGTCGTTAGTTAAATGTATTAAGATCGAACTTGGCACCTTTTTCAACTCCTTCCTTTCACGCGAGAAGTATAATTTCTAATGATTTCCAGATGGAATGTAATGCAGGGAGTAGAGGTATTGCATGAAACTTTAGACAGATCCCTTATTTTGCAATTAGCAAGAGATCTTGGAGTTTCTTTTGCAACTCCATCCTTTAACATGACAAGTATAATTTCAACTTAGTAAGCATATTTATTATTGGTAGGCGAGAGGTACAAGTGTAGTTTATTCAGACAAGTAGGGTCAAATCATCTTGTGTTGCTCAGAATTTAAAAAACTGACATGAAAAAAGGAGATATCAGCTTATATCAGTGTGATAGTCACTCAATAGGTTGTAGATTTAACAGTTAATGGCCTGAGATTCTGCATGGAAACCACAGATTCAAATTGGATGGAAAATTGAAATTTTGCAAAAATGATGGTGAGAAAGAATTCTCGAATTCTTTTAGAACTGACTTTCTATCTTCAGCTATCTAGTCAAGGACTTCCTTTATTCCATATTTACATGTGAGCTGCAGCAGTGGTCAATGCATGAGAAATGGCTTGTAAATTGCTAGAAGTTATTACATCTGATCTTGTCTCTTATAAATTCAAATTATGGAAATAGGCATTTGTTTGTTCAGGTTGTTCAAGATATCCCATCACCCATACCATTTGACATTCCAATGGTTCTCATAAAGCCTCAACAGGAATGCTCTACTGCTGAAGTTTACAAGGTGATACAAAATGAAGTTAATGAACAAGTTTAGGATGAAAATATACGATTTTGATTATCAAAGTCTAAGAGAAATTTGGTTTGACAGCGTTTTCAGTTGGATCTGTCCAGTAAGGTTGATCCCTTGAGCTTGCTGGAGAAAATCTCAACTAGTGGAATATCTCAAGATGTGTGTGTCAATGATTTAGGTACAAGATGAAGATCTGACACCTTAACATTTGTTCAAACACACAAAACACATAGATATCTTTTTTTTTGTGTGTGTGTTTCTAAATTCATGTGCATTAAATTAACTTTCCTAGTGACATTGCTCAAAGAATAGGAAAACTTTCTTAAAAAGGACCCTTTTTGTAGTTGCTTAATCCAGTTCAGGCATGTAAGGTGGCTATGCTAATGAATAAATATCAATGCCAATTTCCTTCCAACTGCATAGTCTTGGTGCTGATCAGTAATTCAGAAATGCAACTTTGAAACTGCACCTTCTTCATTCCCTGGTTTCACTGAGTAAAGGACTAATCTTTCTTTGTTTACTTGAGCTTCTCTCCTTATATATTGTGTGAAAATTAGACTTCACTTGATTGATTGCAATGATGCAACGTGAATCCAAAAACTTTACTCCTCATAATGATATATTACTTTCAAACACGCTTGTGAAACATATTTCATATCCTTTTCTAAGAGTGTGCTTGTCAGTTACCAGTTTCAGTTGTATGTTGTGCTGGAGAAGTAAATAGATGATTAATTTAGTGTTTCCTTGTCCTCTTCTGTCGCAGCAAGTAATTGTTTCAGCTGGCAAGGTAGAATAAATTCAAAGACCAGATTGCTACACATGAAGTAGATTGCTCTTATTTTTATCAAATCTTTCCTTTCATGCTTACCTTTTTGGAAAAATAAAGTTATTTTTCATTCCAATTCATTGAGTCTTCATATGTGAATTAGCAATCATTAATTGGTCGAATGTAGTACTTAAATATGCATCCATCTGGAAATCAGCAGAGTGGATCTTGCACTTTGAAGATATTTTTGTTCAGGATTACACTCATTTGACATTGAAAATGTTTCTTGCAGAACCTCCTGCCTTTGAAGTTCTTCCATTTCTTAAAAGGTTAAAACAGCGAGTAATTGCTGCAGGCCGAGGACAATATGATGCAGTCTTCATGTCTGGAAGGTATACTTTTGCCTCAGTCTGGTTTATATTCTTGCTTTCTCTTTACTAAATTGTCTTAGGCCTTATTTGTTTGCACTTAATGGGCCGTTAAGTGTATTTATTTTTATTAAGACTTAAACACTTATTTGGTCTGAATAGGTCTTAATCATTAAGATCTAGAACAAAGTCTTAATATCATTAAGGGGTCGTTTGGTACGCCGATAAGGGATAATGACCCCTGGATAAAATGCAGGAGTATTTTAATCTTGCGTTTGGTAAGGAGTAGTAGTTAGTCCCGGGATTATTTATCCCATAATTTATACNATAATGGTGGGATAAGCTATCCCATATATATGGTGGGATAACTAATCCCATGGGATATTCCACTCCATGGGATAATTTTATTTATCCCATCCTCATACCAAACAATCCCTAAGAGGTATGTTTGTATGGATAATTTTCACTATCACTCTGTCCACGATCATTAGTCACACCATTAACCACCTCTATCATCATAATTACCACCATTATTACCGCCGCCAACACCCTTGACATTACAACGACCACTGACAATCACCATTATTGCTAACCACTACTTTCAATCGTTACTATGCATGTTACCTCCATCGTTATAATTATATGCACTGCCGCCGCCGCCACCACCATGACCACCACCTTTGTCATCGCCGCCTCCACCTCTACCACCACTATAACTTACTACCATCACTGCGACCAATTCGTACTACCAACCGCTTTCACCATCACAACTAGCACCGCCGCCAACTACTACCAACACATTGTCAACCACCACATATTCTCCAGCTACCACCATCAACTCCGCCAACTACTAACATCAACCAACTTCACCATCACAACCACCACTACCAACTGTCACCATCACAACCACCACTACCAACTGTCACCATCATGTCAGTCACTAGAATACCAACCACACCCATCATCATAACTATCACCACCACCATTACTAATAACTATCATCACCACAATTACTAGCCACTAACACCAATCATTATCACGACCATCACTACAAATCATCTCCACCATCACTAGCAAACATAAATATTTTATTTTTTTAATCAGATAATAAATTTATTTTATTAAATTAATATATTTTTTAATATTTAATTACTTTTTTGTTTGAA
>JACEIK010001884.1:58505-75025 GCA_018107945.1 Datura stramonium
ATTATAAAGCTTAATAATGACTGCAAATAATTAAGAATAAATTTCACTTTACCTTCTTATAATTTCTAAGATTGAGAAATAATTAAATACCCCTACCCCTTCACGCTTTTCAATGAAAACGATAATTCCTTTATATAATATTTTTCAATAAAACAAATGTATAAATAAATATGATATTAATAAGCAAGCTGTCATTTAAATATATGAAGAAAGAGACCTTATGCCAACATCAAAATTATTTTCTTTAAATTACACATACTTGTGGCTAAATTGTTATCTATGTTTCCATAATGACAGAGTCTTTCCCAATGAAGAGTGGTGAAGGTGTATACAGCTACAACAAAAACTCCTCATTGCAGGTAATATATGTTTCAACATGAGTTATAGCTTCTTTGGTTAAACTTTTAAGATTATTTTATTTTAAAAGTTTTTTTGTATTTTTAGTGAGAATTATAGCTTGTTTGATCAAGCTTTTAAGAGGTTAAAAATGCTTATTTTTTCTAAGACGCATTTATTTTTTTTCAAAAAAAAAAAGAGGTGTTTTATCAAGCTTTTGAGAGAAAATAAGTATTTTTAGGGAGTTGCAGAAGCTGTTTCTTTTCAGAAGCTAAAAAAGTAGCTTCTTCCCAAAAGCAGTTATTTGAAAAGTATTTTTGTGAAAATACACTTAGAAGCACTTTTCAAAAGCTTGTCCAAAAATGATGAAGCCTGATTTGGTAAATATTTGGTTGCTATTTTGTTTGTTCCAATATTTTTCGGGAGGAGAAATAATTGTATGACCAAACTCCTTTTATTTTTAAGACTTTTTCTTTGAATAATTTTTGAGAACTTGTTTTGCTTTGAATAATTAAATTTTAATGAGTTTAATTAGTCTAGTGGGTGCGGATTCAGATTTAAAGAAAAAACATGTAATTTAATTGAAATTGAACATCTTAAGTCAATTTGAGGGATTCCATCTAATTGAAGGGCAATTTTATTTACTTTGTTAACAACGGGGGTATATTTGACCTTATAGTAACTAGAGGCAAAGTTAACTAATATACTAAAGTAGAGGGATATTTTTGACTTTTTTCCCTAAAATTTATAATGTAATACAGGCCTAGTTATGATCTTACATTCTTGTAATGCAAGTACTCCCTTAGTTTCATATTATTTATTCACATTATTTAAAAAATATATATTTCAAATTACTTGTTAATTTACAAAACTAAGATAGAATTAATTAAATTTCCCCATTTTATCCTTAAAATTAATTCTTTTTGAATGTTTAAATATTGTAAAGTTTCAAAAAAATTCTTCCATTTTTATGATTTTGATGAACAAAACACATAAACGGAGTTTATTAAAAAAAATTAAAAGATAAATTAGTAAAAGTATCCTTCTTATTTTTGTATCAAAATTCTTTTTTAGTTCCCGATACACATCATTGGCTATAAATACGAAGGTCTTGCTTTATATTTCTGTTTTACCATAATAATCCAATACCGTAAGGGGTTTCCAACAGAGTGTGACTAACACTTA
The DNA here is from genome assembly GCA_018107945.1 of Datura stramonium. Classification (NCBI taxonomy): domain Eukaryota; kingdom Viridiplantae; phylum Streptophyta; class Magnoliopsida; order Solanales; family Solanaceae; genus Datura; species Datura stramonium. The sequence goes on from JACEIK010001884.1 coordinate 60,027, forward strand.
TTCACTATATTTTGTAGAGAGATGCTGCATATAGTGTAAAAGAGATGATCAGAGAGGCAATTGTTGAAAACCTTGATATACAAACACAAACATTTCTTATTGCAGACATGGGATGTTCAATTGGACCAAACACATTCTTTGCAATGCAAAATATTGTACAAGCCATAAAAGATAAGTACCATTCTCAAACATCTCTCAATTCTGCAAGTCCTGAAATCGAATTTCATGTTTTCTTCAATGATCATGTCGCGAATGACTTCAATGCCCTATTCAAATCCTTATTTTCCCATCAGAAGCCATATTTTGCAGCTGCAATTCCGGGCTCTTTCTATGGACGATTGTTCCCCTCATGCTCTCTGCATCTCGCGTATTCTTGTTACGCGTTACAATGGTTATCAGAGGCACCAAAGGAGTTGATAGATAAGAAGAACAAAGGAAGAATTCATTATGATGGTGCTTCTATTGAAGTATGGAATTCATATGTTGCTCAATTTGACAAGGACATGGAAGTATTTTTGAGTGCAAGGGCAGAGGAGATTCTTCCTGGAGGCTTAATTATTCTTGTTTTGCCAGCTATTCCTAGTGAAATACATCACCTCCAAATTGGTTATAGAATACTAAAATTTCTTGAGTCTAGCCTTATTGATATGGTCAATGAGGTAAGACACTCATAACCTTCTCTTACTTTTCTGTTTTAGTCTATTTAAAAATGAACGTTGCGTTACTTTCAAAATTTAGTAACTCTTTAGTTATATCATCTCCATGAACTTGCTTAAGACCATAAGATGACATTTTGGTACATTGTTCACATGTTTAGTTTAAGACTGCGAGATTCAAAAATGTTTGTTACTTTCTTAAGCTTTGTTTCCAATTAAACTAAGATATGAGTATACGCTAATTAGCTCTGCCTCTATTAAGTTTTATGTGACACGTTTTTCTTTTTAGTTTATTTCAAAAAAAAAAAAACTTAAAGAGACTTTTTTATATTGAAAAAGTGTTTTTTTCATACAGGGTATTATAGAAGAATCTCTGATTGACACATTCGATTTGCCATTATATTTTTCCTCTGCTGAAGACATGATTAGAGTGGTGGAGAAAAATGGATGCTTCAGTATAGAGAAAATGGAGGTGACATGTCCTCAGTCCAGCATTGATGCAAAGAGCTTCATAAGTCACCTAAGATCTGGTTTAGAAGGAATATTCACCAAACATTTTGGAAGTAAAATTGTAGATGAAATGTTTGAGAGGAATTTGGAAAAAAGTGAAGAGATTTCTACATGGTTGAAAGATGAATATTACAAGACTATGAGACAATTGTTCCTGGTTTTGAAACGTAAAATTAACTTATAAATCGGTCAATTGTCGAGATTATTCCTTTTTATTTAATGCAAAGAATAAATAACATTTTGTAACTCTCCGCAATTAATTTGTGTAACATTTCCAAATAGTAAGTATATGGAGAGTGGAAGACTTGAGTTACTTTGTCATAAATGGTTCACATTCATTCAAGTGACGGCTTCTTAATTTGTAACTTCTTTAATGAAAATTACTAGCAAAATAATGTTTCATTATATTAAATTCCATTTGGCTTCTTATGTTGTTTTTTGATGGATGATGTGCCTATTTAAGGAGCATCATTTGTGAACTAAACACACACCAATTCTCTCAACAACAACATAACCAGTAAAATTCCACAAGTGGGGTCTGGAGAGGTTGGGGGGTACGCAGCCCTACCCTTACCTTATAAGGGTAGAGATGTTGTTTTCGATAGACCTTCGACACAAGTAAAGCATATCCAACAAGTAGGAAAGAAAATACAGTAAAGAATGCTAGTAGCAACGACAATCAATATGAAAACTGGAGAAAAGAAAATAGCAGGTAATAGTAATATTTAAGTCTAAGAAAGTAAGAGATTAAAAAAAAAATAATACTATCACGGATAAGGGTAACCTTCTACCTTAACCCTCGACCTTCATATCCTCAGATCAGTGAGCTGCAGGTGTGTCAAGTTTTGTCTAATCACCTTTCCCTAATACTTCTTCGGCTTACCTCTACCCCTCCTCACACCCACCATAGCCAACCTCTCACATCCTCTCTCAACATCTCAAAAAGCTATTCTTCCTATACTATTTTTTCTGGGCAATTATTTTTTCCAAACTCCAACTTCCGACCACGAGTGCACGTGTTTAGGAATGTCGTGGGACCTTGGGAGAGAAGAAGATGTGAAGACCGCAAGAGAACTCCAACGAAGAAAAAAATTAACGGAAAAAGGCATGGGAGAGAAATTTAGCTGGAAAAAATGCAGGTGAAGAAAAAACAGACATTTGATTTTCCAACAAAGCACGGGCAACCCCAAGGCAAGTTAACAGTCTTGACACAGAATAGAACACTTAGTTGGCATCTGAACACATTCATTAAATTAGCAAGCAATTGCTTATGCTTCTCTCAGATAAATTAGCAATAGAAAACACAGTACGTCATATATAAGAAATGGCGTGGAACTGGACCACATTATATGAATACGGAACATTGCAAAGTTACAGTTAGCAGTAACTTGAAAACTTACTTCACAATATTCAAATACTGATACGCTAAAGTATGTTAGCTTTATTTTCATTGGGATAAGATTCGTACATCATTTAGCACTTGTTAAGCACTAGCAGCATCCCCAATAAGCTTGAACTCTTCAACTTGCTTGAAGTTCTGCCATGGCTTCACCCAGACCTTGGCTTCATATGCTTTCTTCTTACCACCTTCAGTCGCTTCCAGTGTTATATAGTACATGGTTCCAGCAACTACTTGTTCCTTCACATTCACAACCTTTCCAAACTCCAAAAGAGCATTCTGGTATACAATATAGTTTAAAAAGCAAAAACAGTGACCCATGAGTGCTGAAGCAACTAATCTCAGTCATAACGGAGTGCAAAGTAGAAGATAAAAGGTTCTTGTCCCCTTTATATGCTTAATCACATACAGACACTTACAAAGTTGTATACATCTCAGACTTAATAAATAGGTCAAAAACGTAATCCTTGCCTAAAAGAATACTTATTTCCGGTATTTCCGTTTGGATCAGTGCAGCTCTTCTACTCTCTCAAAAGAGCACTATCTAAACTACCACATCCTAATGAAAATTCACATTTCGAGAGCATAAACTTAAATCAAATGGAAGTTGGAATAGTTGCACAAGCTTATCTCGATTAGTCTATCAACTTATAAACTACTCTCTTTGTCCCATACAATGAGAAACAAAATCAAGATTCAAAAAGATAAAACTTTCATTGAAATATTACTAGCTCAAGTTTAAATCATTAGACTTTTTTCCCCTTTTGATAGGTAATGAGTAAAGGTTTAAAACCGCAACAACAACAACAACAACATGCCAATGAAAATCCCACAAAGTGGAGTCCAGGGAGGATAGACTATATGCAAATGTTACCCCTATTCAGAAACAGGTCTTGTATATTATCACAATTCAGCTTGCACATGAGTTTACATCCAAGATTGTGGGGACTTTAAGGGGCCATTTGGTTAGAAACCGGGATATAATCCTAATTTTAATGCCGGTTTTAGTTAATACCTTCAAACCAAACATGAGATAAATATAATCCCAAATTCTAAACCGAGATAACTCACCTAATCCCTCCAACCAAACGACCCCTTAAGGATTTCCTTCCTATTCCACGAAGACATCACTTTCCATCATATTGACGAAGCAGTATCAGATAATATCCCTTAAGTTGAGTTCACCTAATTTGTAACTGAGACACAGTGGATTAATAGGAAAAATTGACAAACCCATTTCAAAACCCACGTAGAAATTGAAAGAACAAACTCAATCAAATCCACAAAAAGGGGAAATTTTGAAATATAGTCAGTTCATCATCATCAAATCTTGAGCTCTTTCATTCAGTTAATGAGCAGAAGAACGAACCTGTTTCTTATTGTGTTCCTCAACAGCAAAACGAGCAAGATCATCGATTTCAAGGCTGTTTTGGGATCCTCCAGCCTCACGAATTCCTCCTAGAGTTGCCATGGAATTCCTCCTAGAGCTGCTAATGACCAGGTCAAATTTCTTTTGGGCGTCTGTAAATGGGCTTTTTTGATTGGGAAATATAAAAGGGAATCTGGGGGAGAATATATTTATAGAAAATAGAGAAAATGCAAAGAAGAGGAATCGACGCGGAAGAATCGTCAGTCACAATCAACAATCTAATGGAGCGCGTTTGATTAAAGTTGCACTGAATAATACCCCATACTTTATCTCATTTTGAATAAATATCTTTTATTATATGATATATTTATCTGAATTATCTTATGCGCCGCGTATCGACGGCTCTACTGGATGAAAGTTTATTCCCTTATCGATTTGTAGATACGTTAAACTCGCAAAGAACTGGCTACTATACGGTTATTGATAGTTATCGTTCTACATTCGTTAACCTAAAGATCTCACATTTAAAATCTCATGCAGCCATGGTGATTTTAAACCCAGGGTGCAAGTTTAAAAAGAAAAAATTAAAAAAACAAAAAAAACATGTAATTTAATTGAAATTTAATTTAATTTTAATTAAATTACATGTTTTTTTTGTTTTTTTAATTGTTTGTTTGTGTTTGTTTTTGGTTTTTTAATTTTATAATTTAATAAATTATTACCTACAACCCGTTAAAGCAAAGTTGGTCAAACCGATAATCCCAACCACAATACAATAACTTCTGATAGTAACCGATATCAAACCGCAGAACCGATAACCCAAACCGTTAATTCAATTATTAGTTTGGGTTATTGGTTTAACCGTTAATTTACATACTCATTCACATCTTGTTATTCTTTTTGTTTGCCGTTTTTTGTTTTTATATTTCAAACGAGACATAATATTATAATATATAATTAGGGAGTGATATAACTAAGGGTGAGCATTCAGACAATAGAATTGGATATGAGAATTTGATTAGAAAAATATAATTTAACCAATTCAAATAAATTCTGATTTGACTGATTTTGTGTTCTATTCCGGATTAACCACTTGAATATCAATTTTTTTGATTTGATTTTGAGCTGCAGTGAGACTATAACAATTAACAACATCATCCACCTAATAGTTTGTTTCTTCAAAATTTATAACTTTCACCTAATGCGACTGGTGGTGACTCTACCGCCCATGTCGTATTAAACGCTACTTACTCATGAAATATTTTACATTTTTATATTTGATTAATAGAAAATTTCATATTGATTTAATTATATTGTGATGGGACACATATAGATCTATATGAGTAATGAACAGTTAAATATAAGGTATAAAAATTTCAAAATTTCATTCACAATACTAAATTGCCATCCAAACTAAAATTCATAAATTGAAACAAATTCAAAACTAATACATAATCCAAAATCCAACCCAAATATCCAAAAATTTAAATTCCAATTTGAATTTCGAATTTAATAAACTATATCCACCTAAAACATAATACCATGCTATTCTTGTTTGCTTGAACTTATGTTATTATAGATTTTGATGAAGTTGCTATAATCACAAAAATAAATATATCTAGTTGTTTCACATAAGTTATGTTGTACTAATAGACTCTCCAACTTCCTTAATAGGCACTTGCAATCCATCAAATGTTTGAATAGCATGTGTTTGATTTAATAGTTGGTAACTCATACGATAGATGTTAATATGCAATCAGAATCTTGATAGATAACGTATACTGCGGCGTGTGTGTGTGACTCATGCTCAATATTATTGTGGAACTTATAATCCAATCAACATCATACCTCAGGATACCCAATGGCCTCAATCGCTTAGTGGCCTGCAAAGAAACTGATTCACTGTTTCTGATTGTGAAAATCTCAAGTATGTTTTTCCAACTTATTTGAATTTCCTTCTAAGCACTATTGTTGTAGGAAGTGTCAATTTATATTCCAAAACACCGCATTGTGATTATTTAGGTGGGAAATGATGTTAGATCGTTCTTCATAAATGTCAGGTTAAGCAATTTAACTAAGTATATCATAAAGCAAAGGGATGTAATTCATTCCGTGTTAGGAGCCTAGGAACAAATAATTTCATCCTTCATAATATTATTTCAAATGGAGGAGTAATGGACTGATTGGTTCGACTTATATTTACTTATTGGAGCTCGAGCTCCAAGGATTAGGATTTGCAAATAATCAAGATAAATTTGTAAGAGAAAACGATTCTTCGCTCCGAAACCAGATCGCTCCTGCCCCAAACTAGGGAGGTAACTATATTCCAACTAAGTAAAGAATTTATATTCCAAAACACGCATTGCGATTATTTAGATGGAAAATGGCGTTAGACTTTTCACACATAAATGTTGTGGTTAAGATTTAACTAAGTATATCATAAAGCAAAGGGACGTAATTCATTCCAAGTTAGGAGCCTAGGAACAAACAATTTCACCCTTTAAAATATTATTTCAAATGGAGGAGTAATGAGATTAATTGATTCTGAACTTATAATTACTTATTAGAGCTGGAGCCCAAAGGGAGTTAAGGTTTGCAAATACCTCCAAACTTGTAATAAAACAAGATTTTTATATTTAGCTTTTCTTAGCCCCGCACTTTGAATTTTAGGGAGGTATGTTAAATTTCCACACATATGTAGAGTCAAAACGCTAAATGGAAAAATAAATAGGAATGTATCTTCTAAGCCATTGTCTTTCACGAATTTTAGGGGTAAGAAAACTATAAAGAAGAAAAATCTAAAAGTCTTCTAGCCTATGTCTTTCAAAGTGTATGCCAGACCGATAAATATGGCGTATTTAAGAAAGCTTGCGCTTCTTAAGAAAATACTTTAATCGTAGAGTATTTTCCATAAAATACTATTTCCCAAGGATCCTAATTAATAGTTTCCTTCCATCAAGAAAACTTCCTTATATGCATAATCAAAAGTATTATCTCATATATATATTATTTACTTGAAAGACAAGATAAATAAGTTATTACCAAATATGTAGACCACATTAAATATCTCCAAAACGGCGAAGACACGTTTATTTTTTTCTTACAAGGTAACCATATCCCAACTATGTGTGCATCTTCCTTCACTCGCATATTGTGCCCATAAAATATATTGCATGGCATACCATGAATTGACGTTTAGGGCAGATTTTACAAAGAGTAAGGTGCTGAAGTAAGAAATTTAGCCTTTCAATTTGATAACTTGTTCTTCATATTGTCCACACATGTTTGAAAATTGGAGAGCTAGATTTTTGTTTAAGCATGAGAAAGCCAAGATAATTCACAAAAAATATTTTGTGCCATCAATTTTCAGTAGGTCATGGATACATTCAAGAGGTGTTCTATGGTTCGATTTGAATCGGTTTTTGGATCAAAATTAAAATCAAATTAATCAATTTTAAAAATATTTTTAAATTTTTAACACCAATCAAACCAAACAAAATAAAAATCATCGATTTGGTTCTAAGCCAGCTTGTAACTAACAATGATAATACCACACAGAAATAACAGAACATTAGGAATCAATAAATTCTCTCTACTATCACAAAATGAATGTATCCTCGAATGTTCTATTATTTTTCAATACTATTCTGTTTCTTTAAGATATTTAATAGCTCGAGCGACTAAACTTCTCAAATCAACTTATTTTGAGTATGTTTTTTTAAAGTGTTTATAAATAAGTACTTTGGTGAGAAGTACTTGTGTTTGACCAATAAATTTAAAATATTTTTGAGTAGCAATTAGTGTTTGGCTAAGCTTTTGAAAATTATTTTTAAATAAGTGTTTTGGGAGAAACTACATTTTTTAAATAAAAACAGCCTTTTGTTACACTAAAAATACTTATTTTCTCCCGTGGTTTAATGTAAGACCTCATTTTGTTTAAAATAAGCACTTTTCAAAAAAAAAACACTTCGGGCCTCTCGGCCTTGGCCAACAAAGCAGGGTTGCATAACTCGTATGCTTCCACTTTACATTGCCTAATATCCACACAAAAATAATATACAACTTTAGTCAATTCAAAGGGATAAATAATTGAAGAGTGGATGGATGTCAAAGGTCTAAGTAATAAGCACATCACATATACAATTAGACTTATAGCTCTGTTGACCAAGCTTCTCAAATCTGCTTATTTTGAGAAGTGTTTTTTCAAAAGTGCTTATCAAAAAGTTATTTCACGGTAGTTAGCCAAGGCTTTCACCAATAAATTTAAAGCTTTAAAACGTGTATTTTTCACGTAAGTCGCTTTTCAAATAAGTCATGGTGTTTCAATGCTTTTAGCTTCAAAATGCCGCTACTCCTTAAAAGCACTTATTTTCTTTCAAAAGTTAGATGTGCTTTTAGTAATAAAGTGATTTTTCGCCTCCTTAAGCTTGCTAAATAGGCTATTAGAGTGTTGGATTTGGACATGTTTTTCAAGAAATAAAATTTAAAAGTGTTTATGAAATAAGTATACAAAAACCAAATTAATAATTAAAAGGTATAAAATATTTATAATTATTTATTAAAAAACTAATATCATATATTCAAATAAGTATAAAGTTTATATATAAAAATTTATTGGTTCGATTTAGTTATTTCTTTGATTTTCTTTTAGCGTAATCAAAAGCAAACAAAATATTATCGATTTCAAAATTTAAACCAAATCAAACTAATAAAAAAATTAAAAAAATTAAATTCAATTATAATTTAATTTAATTAATTAAATCGTGAACACCCTATTTGTATTTATACTTTGTCCTAAAAATGACACTGAAGTGGTTAGTGGTAGGGCTATCTTTGCAAAACTTAGATAGGATATATAGATAGAAGTTTCATACAAAGAATAAAACAACCTGCTATAATTTTAGTACGTTCTTTATTAATTCATTAATTTCTAATTATAAAACAATTCGTTTGATTACTACGTATATCAACCTTTTGAGATCTCAAACATACATTTAAATGATAAAATAAAATTATATTTACTTTATATTCTTATTACAATTATCAAGTTGTATTTTTTTATATATTTTAAATTTTATATGTAGATATAATTTATTTCTTGTCCGAAAAAGAAATACCTATATATAGTGATTTAATTTGTGGAATGATTTTAAGTTTATTTTTGTTACCAAGTATATTGTGATTTAATTTGTGGAATGATTTTTAAGTTTATTTTGCTTGATATCTTTTAGTATATTTAAATCATGATATTAATATTATATCAATATTTATTTTTTTATTAATAATATTTAGTTTTAATGATTGAAAATTTTAATATGTACTTTTTAATTTTAATTAAATAAAGTAAAAATTAAAGCCTTTCATAAGAGATAAATAAAATGATTTCTCTTTAATAAACGTGCATTGATATTTGCCTTTTGTAATTTGACATTTAAAGACACTTTTTATATATAAAAGAAAAATTGCCAAATACAATTGCTTATCAAAACATTAAAACATTTTTTAAAAATGAATTAATTAAATATAAATTGCTTTTTCAAAATACTTATGAAGAAATTATTTTACTAAAAATGATTTTCAAAATAAATAATTTTTAGCCACTTGACCGAACAAGATTAAATCGCAAGACCTTAATTTACTCATATATTTGATTTAGTTTAAACTTATAAATATTGTGATAATAAGTTTATTTCTAAATTCACAAATTAAAGTTATATATATCATTTTTATAAAAATAAAAAACCTCATAATTCGCTTAAAAACTATTAAAATTTTCTCAACTCTTATAAAATCACTAAATAAACATATAAAGAAGTTATCAAAATATCCTAAGGTGCCACATTAATAAATCACATATCTCCATATTTTTTATAAATAAATATTACATACTATTACAAATTTTCAAATACATATAATTTTATAAAAATTCACAACAGAGGCGATCTATGTAGTCCGTAATGAGTGTCATATGACACCGCTTGATTGAAAATTTTACTATATTATATGATATGCAAAAGAAAAGAAAATATTAATACAAATTAAATAAAGTGACATCGCTTGAAATAAGTTGTCACTTACCCACTTTTAGTTTTTTTTTATCTAAAATATAGATAAATTCTAAAATATAGTTTTTTATCTCAAAATAATAACCGGGAGTATCTCTATTTTTCGTCAAATACGCTTATCTCAAATGGGTAGTTAATGGTTTGAGTTTCAAACTCCTGAGTTACAACAATGGATGGTCAAGAAGGTGGAGTTATTCAATTCTTGAAGTCGGTGGGTCGAGTTTTCTCGATTGAAAGGTATAAGTCTATCCTTGTTCACTTGACATACCTCCTCTAATCTAGCAAATATTTCTTTCTTGCACTTTTTCCATCTCCCAACTACTTCTTCATCTCGGGGCTTTGGGTGGTGAAACTTTTGTTTCCTTTGTTACTTGTTGAGCCGCCACTTGTGTTCCATAATTCCTACACTCATGAATCAATTGAAATAACTTTTTCGAGCATTAACTCAAGAGTGTTTACAGATAAGAGTGAATTATCACTAAACAACATTCCGACCTTGATTTTCATTATAAAATATTCATATCATTTGAACACTTTGATATACCTTATATGAAAACCCTTCATTCGTTAATAGCTCTATCCTGCTTCATCATGACCAAGAACACTATATCTTTGTTCCCTTCTCTACGCCTACATATTAGCCACATCTTATCCACTAACTTGAGAGTCTCCGCATAAGGTGCCCCTCGAGGTCGAGGTCTCGCAAATGCCTTTCAAAGTGGCTCATTAACATATCAACACTAACAATGAGCCAAGACGAATCTCCAACTCCTGGCGCAAAAGCCAACCGCAGCAACATCAACATCTAACAACTAAGATACAAGATTAATTCAAATTAACAAACAACACAAGGATATTCAAGGTTAGTCCCCAACTACCCATTTTTGATAATCGGAGTTCAAGGAAGCATCGGGGACGATGATTGTTCCGCTATTCGCCTACAACCACAAAACGCCGGGCGAAATGCTCCGCTCGGGCGCACATCAGCTTTAGGCCACCGCCCGACCTCGCATTACATCGGCGACGTGGATTGAGGACCGCGCTCCGCCGATCTATCGTTCAGGAATATCTCATACTCCTGCCTCTTCGCTTCTCACCAGCAGCTCAACGCATCCCGTGGTTTGCCTGTTTTTCCTGCCGCCAAGATCTTAATTCTTCCTTTTGTTTCTCATTTAAATTTTAGAGTAGATGTTTATTGTTTCCTTTTAATATTAAACATTTTTTTATTTGAAATTTACTTTTGTTTCTCATTTAAATTTTAGAGTAGATAAGCTATTATTTCTTTTATCATTAAACATTTTTCATTTTATTTGAAAAAAGGTTTAAAAAGCAAGCACCAACATCTAAAAAATATGAAAAGATTATTTTTTTGTAATTAATAATTTTTTATTTTATTTGAAATTTATGAAAATTGAAAATAGAGTTGTATATGATTAGACTTTTATAAAAAAATATTTAAAATAATATTATTAATTGTTGAATATTATTTTAATTGTTGTTTGATAGATTGAAATTGAATTGATAATTGAGGTTTTTTTATTTATTTTACTTATTTGAAATTTTAATAAAACACACATTTTCAAATAAAGTGAAAATCTTTATCTTATATATCCTCGTATTATATTAAAAGTGCGAAGACCCTTACAAGTGTTGATTGAATTTTTTGTCATTATCATTTACTAATTTTTATTATTTTTCTTAAATTATTATTTAATTATTTTATAAAATTATATATGATACTTTTTCATTAGTTTAAGGTATGCCTATAATTAGTTTTCCTTTTAAGTGCAAATCTTTTAAGATATAAAATTTATTAGGGGTAGGAATTAAACTCATAATACGAGTCTTCTATATAAAAAGAAAACTCGTAAGGTAAAAGGACGAAAATAATTATGTTTTCTCTAGATATATTTTTCTTGTTTTTAGTTTGGAAAACTTTTTTTCTAATATTGTATAAAGAACTTAATGATCGATAAAATATGAAAATATGGAACAAATTTTTTAATTGCACATATAATTTTCTCTCTAACTTAATGTTGATTAAGTGACAACTTAAATCCAAAGTAGCTTCTGTTTCACTATATGCAATAATTTTACCGAGTCAATATATTTATTAATTTGAGAAATTTTTTGCCAGCTTAATTTTTGGTCTTACAAGTTATTATTGATTGTTACAATTATACATCTATAGTGAATTATTGCTTGATGTTATGTTGATAGATTTTATCATAATAAATAATTAAATTTTTTTTTTTTATTTTTTTTATTTTTTTTAAAATAAATTAATAACAATATACATTTGAAAATTAATTAAGCCATCATCAAATTATATTAAAGGATTTACAATCTGAGTAGTGGTTTGTTCATATTGCAACTATTGGCTAGAAAGGAATCATAGGTAAGAAGCTTACCATAAAACATTATAGAAGTTTGCTAATTTCTTTTTAAAAAGATATTTTTCATATTCTAATAAAGTATCACTTTTAGGATTTTTCGTAAATATATTATAATAGATAAAATTATTATTTATTATTTTTATGATAATGATTATTAGTAAAATTATTATTTTTAATTGTTATTTACCATATTAGGTAGATTTTCTATTTTTCCTAAAAGATTTTCACCATTTAGATTTTCTATTTGTAGTATAATTATATTTATGGTATAAGCCTAAAAAAGATCCACCAAAATTTCATTCAAGCAGCTCACAATTGACATTTCTCACTAAGCTTTTAGGAGATTCTCAGTTTTTAACTGACTAAGTGCTTTCACCGGCGCCTATTTTTTCTCCCTAAAAAGTTTCTATGCCTTTACCAACCATTAAAAAAATTTACAGATTTTTTCTTTTGATAAATTAAAATTTTGGATAATTTTTTTCTTTATAATTTTTTTCTTGATAGTGAATTAATTTTTGATAAAAATGAAGTTTCCTTTGATGAATAGTGTTCCACTTCTATAAAAGAATTTATAATTGCATAATTTAATTAATCAACTCTTCTACATTAACATATTTAATTAATCTTCAACCTTGTATGTTTTTATATTTCCTTTTCTTAAAATTCATCCTTTTTTTGTCATGTCGTGCATTTGAAGAAGACGATATTTCACTACTATTTTAGCTCAAACTATTAAGTATTCGAATAATTTTTAACTTAGATTGTCTCTTTAGGTTGAGTCTAATATTTATTGGCACTATGTTATCTCTTTTAATTGAATCTAATATTAATATTATGTAATTTAAAATTTATGTTATTTGTGACTAATAGTCTTCTATCCGCTTACAATTACAAGTTTATCTATTCAAGTAGAGTAATCTCTCATCTCATAAAGTAATTTTTTTTATAAAATTATAAATTAATTTTAATTAAATTACATGTTTTTTTTGTTTTTTTAATTTTATATTTTTGTAATAAAATAAGAAAAGAATTTTGTGAATAACATTGTGTCAATTAACAATTTAAGGCAATATGATTCTTATTAGATAATAAAAGTCTACTAATTGAAGTCGATTTAGTAAAAGAATACAAGAAAAATTATTTTAAAAATTTAAATATAGTTAACAATAACCTCCAATTTAAAAAGTCATATTTTTCTAAAACATAATCATTTACACTTGAAATTCATAATTTTCTTTCTAAATTTTATATTGTAACACGAACATATTTAAAAATATTTTTATATTATTTTAAATTATTCTTATTAAGATGGGGCGACACGCGCGGAAAGACGTATACTAAAAATTATTATTATTAAAAGGAGAGAAACCTTCTCCTTTAGTCAAGTGACAGCATAAGAATAATCCAACTGGTATTGCTACAAAGAATTAGAACAAAGCTAATTACTTTTGTAATAAAATAAAACTTTTGAATTTTGTAATAAAATAAAATAAAATAACACTGTTGAATTTCGTAATAAAATAAATTTTTTTGAATAAAATAAAATTACTTTTATTGTTATGTATTTTTTTTCAAAGTGGCAATATTTCTCTCGAAACTCTATTGTGAAACTCGATTCTAAGTTATATGGGGCAAAAATAGACTTGACATATTGACGAGTTAGCTGGAGACACGTGAACGGATAAACAAGTTTCACTTAAGTTCCGAAGGAAATGATGACGCAACATCTTGAAGGAACAAGCCCAGACAAAATCATGAAGCTTTCAAAGGCAGATCAAATAGCTACAAGTTCAGTCGTTATAGATACGTTCCGAAGATAGTGTCATTCGTTATTTTTTTACTAATTAAATGTCTTTTATTCCTAATTCAGTATAAATTAAGATAAAATAATTCTCAATCATGAAAACCCCGAGGATTTGCCTGATAAAAGGGACTAGATGTTACAAACACTATTAGCAAAACAATTGTTCTTTTATATAGAGATATTGTTGTTCTATTAGGAAGAAGTTATTCATCAAAGGACATCTCCGAGCTCAAGCTAATCAAGCTATATTTATTCATATTTTGCACTTAAATAAGTAAAATAATTTTATAATTAATTTCTTTTAATATTAATCAGGCAAGTAAAAATTTAGTTACTGTGAAATAAATAAATAATTTTTAAAGAAAATTACCATGTATATCATGTGAGATAACAATGTTACTATAAATTTTATCCCTATTTTAATTTCTTATCTAATTGTGCGTAGTTTCTATGTAAATTAGAATTTACTTTTCGTCTCTTAGTCCAACAACCCAAACACGCCGATTTCTTCTTCCATTATCCCTTTTCTTCCTCTGCATTCTCATTTTTTCGTTTCTTTTCTGTTGGTATTGTTGTAAGTAAAAACTCCATAGAACTGCATTGTTAAAGCTCAAAGTTTCAGAGTTTGAAAATTGAATTTTTCTAAATAAGCTATATTTCGAGTAGGTATTGTTGTAAAATATCGAGTATATATTGAGAAACCTCAATATGAATTTTAGGGCGATTTGATATAATTTTTGAGGTATTTCATCTAATACTGAACTCGAAAAAGAGATAAGTCAGTTTTTTTTATATAATAG